>OFHU01000180.1:0-32614 GCA_900245905.1 Lacerta viridis
GTTTCCAAAGGTCTTCTCCTTGCCCTTGCTCTGAATGGGTGGGATGGATTCCTGAGAACTCCACAGGTCTTTCTTCTCCTTGCCCTTGCTCTGAATGGGCTGAACGGTTTCCAAATGTCTTCTCCTTGCCCTTTCTCTGAATGGGTGGGATGGATTCCTGAGAACTCCACAGGTCTTTCTTCTCCTTGCCCTTGCTCTGAATGGGCTGAACGGTTTCCAAATGTCTTCTCCTTGCCCTTTCTCTGAATCGGTGGGATGGATTCCTGAGAACTCCACAGGTCTTTCTTCTCCTTGCTCTTGCTCTGAATGGGTGGGATGGATTCCAAAGGTCTTCTCCTTGCCCTTCCTCTGAATGGGCTGAACGGTTTCGAAAGGTCTTCTCCTTGCCCTTCCTCTGAATGGGCTGAATGGTTTCCAAAGGTCTTCTCCTTGCCCTTGCTCTGAATAGGTTGGATGGTTTCCTGAGAACTCCACAGGTCTTTCTTCTCCTTGCCCTTGCTCTGAACGGGCTTACAGGTGCTGCCACCTCTCCTCCTTCCTTCGGATCCCTCCTCAAAACCTACTCCTTCAGTGTTACCTTTGGCTGAGCCCCACTACAGCTGACTTAAATACGTGCAACAGAAATTATGGTGGATTTTATTCTGCCCCCCCGAGCCCCGTCTTCATCTCCCTTTCCTGCCTCCCGCACCTCAGGCAGACCATGTCAGTGATAATGAGCTTGCAAAAATCTCTCACACTGTCCAGCACACAAAGGCGCAAAAGGAAACGTGTTTGTGCAGCTCACAATCTGCGACTGATGCAGCAAAGACAGTCTGGTGACCAGTTCAAGGCTGTTCCTTCCCTTAACCAGGGAGGAAAAAAAATGAATCCCTGAAACAGAAAACAAAACAAAAAACAACCCACTTCTCTTCCCACTCGGCTGCCTGCCCTTGTTCATCAGCTCCAAAGCAAGCAGGCAGCCATCCTCATTTCCAAGAATGGATGAGCTCTGCAGGGCTATCGCACCTGGTCCCTCTGATAATGGAAAAGCATATTTGGATGAAGCTGCAGAGGTCAACACATGGAAATGGCATTTGCAAGCAAGTAATCAGCAGGAGGGACACGGGTGGCTCTGTGGTCTAAACCACAGAGCCTAGGGCTTGCCGACAGAAGGTCGGCGGTTTGAATCCCGGCAATGATGGGGTGAGCTCCCGTTGCTCGGTCCCTGCTCCTGCCACCTAGCAGTTCGAAAGCACGGCAAAGTGCAAGTAGATAAATAGGTACCACTCCGGCGGGAAGGTAAACTACCATAACTGTCCACTGATTTCCTTGAGAATGGATAGGTTTGATCTCCACCAATTCCCTTTCCAGACTCTGGAGCGCAATGGCCCCTGTGTGCAAAGGGGAACAGCTGGCCTGAAGAGGCCGGGGCTGTTCTTTTTCGAAAATAGCAGCAGTAAATTCTGGAATTGAGCGCAGGCAGCAAACAAGCAGTGAGCGTCGACGTGGGGGGACTGTGCGCTCTTGGCGACGCAAGCCCCCCCTCGGATTTGGAACGGGCACAGAGCGGGAGCCGGCCGGGGCGATCCACATAGGGCGCGCCTCGGCGCGAAAGCGGCAGGACGCATGGAATGGAGCCTCGCCTCTCTCACTCCCGCCCGACAGCAGCGCGCATGAGGCTCCCAAGCTCGCTCTACCTGGCTGAGGTCGCTCCGCTGGGCCAGCCCCGTCCGTGGGCCCGCCCTCCCGCCTCTATTTCACCGCCTCCGTCCAGACGAGGGGCCGGCTCTGCCGGGCGGGAACGCCTATGGGCCCGGTCAGCGTGCCGCGCCGCGCCCCACGGGGGGGCGGGCAGCGCGTTGCTCGGCAGGCCTGCAAGGCGCACAGCCGGAGGGGAGCGAAACAAGCTGTTGAGCGGGGGGCACGTTTCTCGGGGCGCTGCCCCAAAGCACCCCATCCACTTTCTCACACAACCCGGGAATATACGGGTTTTTGAGTCATCCGGGACAGCAGCGGGAAACGCGATTAAAAACGGGGGAATCCCGGCCAATACGGGATACTTGACAGCTATGTGTTGTTGTTGCTGTTGTTGTTGTTGTTGTTGTTGTTAGATGATACGATGACGATGGAGAGTTGGACTTCCACTCGATCCCCAGAAGTGGCTTTTACGTCTTGAAAAAGCACAAACAGAACATGGAAATTAAGAGATAGGGAGACGTCAGGGTAAACGGAATAAACTGCTGAATGAATGCGGCCGGAGGTCACGATTGCACCCTGCTTTGAGAACACTTTAAGCAGTCATGGCTCCCCCCCCCAAGAATCCTGGGAGCTGTAGTTCGTGAAGGGCACTGAGAGTTGTGAGAAGACCCCTATTCCCTTCCCAGAGGTACAGGGGCATACCCAGGATCAAAACTAAGGGGGGGGGAGCCATGGTCGTTCAGGTTCAAAAACAAAAACAGCTTCAAAAAACAGAAAAACTCCCCCCCCCAAACAGAAAGCCCCAAATGGCTGAAAAACTCAGTTTCCCAGGATCCTCAGTCCTCGCAAAGGAACTACTCACCATGCAAGGGAACTCAGTTTGCCAAGCTCCCTTGCAACGATGAATCCCGGCAACGATGAATTCGCCCCCTGACACTGCCCAAGTCTCAGCCTGCATCCCCATTTGACCAAGCAGGGTGCAGGCTAGGATCCGGTCTCTGATAGGCACGCCAGCTCTTTGTCGGCATGAGGGAGGGGGAAACAGCCGGCGCAACACACACACACACACACACAGTGGCCAACTGTGCCTCGGCAAGAGCGGAAGAGCTCAATTGTTATTGAGATTTTGGGAGGGGGAGAAAGACCAGTCTTGAGCTTTTTTTCCTTTTAGGCTGCCGATAACCATTTAATTTTATTTATTTTTGCTTCGGGGGGGGGCAGCTGCCCCCTCTGCCCCCCCGGGTACGCCCATGCAGAGGTACAATTCCCAGAGCAGTTTAACAATCAACCTTGTAGCTCTAGGAGGAGAATAGGGGGTCTCCTAGCAACTCCCAGCACCCTCAAAAACTACAACTCCCAGGGATCTCTGGGGGAAGCCAAAACTGCTCCGCGGTCAGTGCATGGTGTGAATGTGACCTAATGGTGTTCCCTTTGTGTTGAACTCAGCAGGGAGGAGGATGGAGACTAGAAGCAGCTGGCTCTTCCTGTCATGGCCTCTGGCTCCCCCTACTGTTAGGCTCCCAGCCTTCTGCCCTACCGGTCACAACAGCTGCAGCTGTTGACCTGAATGGGGACAGAACAGCGGTGAGATGGGTTCCGTGGGGGTAACACTGACTCAAGTGTCCAATTGGCAGCTGGGTGCCCACCAGAGCCACCGTCTAACTGGGGTACACACCAGCGACTCTGGCGTTGGGAGAGCAGCTCGGTGGCTTTGCCCCGCAACCACACACAGGGGGCGCTACTGCGTTCCGTACAGCCCTAACTGTAAGCTCCTTTGGGGCAGGGACCCTATGACTTCTCCATTCCTAAAAGGTTCAGAGAAGGGCCACCAAAATGACCCGGGGGGATGGAGCGACTCCCCAGTAAAGCAAGGTTGCGGCGTTTGGGACTTTTTAGTTTAGAGAAAAGGCGAGTGCGAGGCAAACGGGATAGAAACTTAGAAAATTACACCTGGCACCGAGAAAGAGGGTAGAGAAAACTTACTCCCCTGCTCTCAAAACACTCGAACTCACGGGCACCCAATGAAGCTCCACGCTGGAAGATTCAGGACAGATAAAAGGAAGTCCTTCTTCATGCGCCACTTGGTTAACCCGTGGAACTCCTTTCCACAGGAGACAGTGAAGGACACCAATCGGAATGCTTTAAAAAGAGGATTAGATAAAGTCATGGAGGAGAGGGCTATCGATGGCCACTACGAATGGTTCGCCTCTGCCTCTATGGTTGGAGGCAGCAATGCTTCTGAATACCAGCTGCTGGAAACCGCAGGAGGGGAGACGGCATCTTGGGTTCGAATCCTGCTTGCAGATTCCCCATAATGGACATCTGGTTGGCCATTGTGAGAACAGGATTCTGGACTCGGTGGGTGGGATGTAAAAAGAACAGGGGCAGTCAAACCCAACTTTTTCTAGGGTTGTCCAGTCCTCAAGCCGGATCCTGTCTTCCTGGAGAGACAAAACTTCCTTATATGGAACTCTCTTGGGAGCGAACCAAGTTGGGACGGCCAACTGTGTAGGCCGGGCTCCATTTTGCGCTGGTCAGTTGTCTTCCTCCGACAGTTTAAAAGCAGCATCCAAAAATGACCGTTGGCATAGGCCAAGAGTAGAAAAGGGGGACTTTCTCTCATAAGGAGAAAGTACCACATAATTGTTTAACTTTTAAGCCTGCCTCTAGGATCAGCCCCGCAGCTGTGTGTGAAGATGATTACTTGTGAGTAAACGTTTTTCACTTGACCGAAGACTGTGAAGTGTCTTATTGAAAGAGGGATAAAAAGGGGAAGACACCAGGATAACATTTTTATGACTCTAGCGAGTCTATGCAAACTATCCGCTGTGCATGTGAGGTAAAAAGGGAATGTTAGCTCTGCTGATATTATCGAGCTTGTAAACGCAAGTTGGGATAGGATATCTAAAACAATATATCCTCTCCCACATCCCTCAACATTCCCACAGGTGGGCCCCTGGCCCCTGATCCAGCAGTCTCTTCCCATTTACTGCGTGCAGCAGCTTCCTCCGACCTCCAGATATTTTGTACTAAAACTCCTATCTAAGCCACGGCAAAAATGACGCATTAACTTTTTGCAAACGATACCGGAGCTTGCGGCCTCCCTTTTTTTTTTGCAATGAATTAAAATACCGGTTTGCTTTAATAATGGGTTAGGCTTCTATTTTCATTAGCTGGGCTGCAACTTGAAAGGGATCTTTGGCTCTGGTGTGCGATTCCTAAAACGGAATGAAAGAAAGCTATATCCCTGGTTGGCCTAAGAATGATGGTAGCTTCTTTCAGACAAAATTACATGTTGCATCGTTTAGAAAGCCCTGGCAACGTGCAGACTGATTTCAGTCGACGAATCAGTTAAAAGGCAGTTGATTAATGCTCTGGCATCACATAACCTAAGACTGCATTTGCCAATAATAGACAGATTTGTGGCATTTAAATTTCTGGGTGGGGGTGGCAGGTTTCCTCTGCACATCCAACAGTACATTGCATGCCACTCTAAATCCCAGAAAACGTACACTGTGAACTGGGCACATCATCTGGGCACCGCAGTTAAAGAAGGATATTGCCAAGCTGGAAGGTGTGCAGAGGAGAGCCTGGAAGCCAAGCCTTGTGAGGAACGGTTGAGGGAGCTGGGTCTCTTTAGCCTGGAGAAGAGGAGACCGAGAGGAGATATGATAGCTATCTTTAAATGGCTCCGGAGGGGAGGAGCCGAACCAGTGGATTCAATCTGCAAGAAAGGAGATGCCAACTAATGCAGTCGTACTTTGGTTGTTGTGAGGAGTGAGCTGAAAGGGTTACACTCAGCTCCAAGTTGCGTCCAGGGGAAATGACGTTGTGTTTTCTGTGTATGTAATGTAACTGGTGTAATTCCCAGTGTTGTTCTGTTGTGTCCGTTGCTTTTTCACGGCCGGTCAGAGAGCAAGGGTGTCTGCTCTCTCTCCCGGTATATGTGATTTATGATCTGCTGTAATAAAGAATGCTGCTTTGCTGAAAGAAGCAGGAGTCGTTCTGCGTTCGTGCCAGACTGTTTTTCTCTAGACGCTTTTGCAGCAGGTTTGCTTCCAAAGAAGGCTGCGTGTCTCTGCTGAAATCGAAAGTAATTTAAGCTGCGCAACAGAAGCCTGCTGGACGCCATACTATCAGAGATTTATGGCTTCTGGACGCGGGGGTTTTTCTGCTGAGAACCCCCCGCAACTTCAAAGTTGTCAAACGGCTTGGCTTCCGAACAAATCGGCTCCCGAACACCGCAAACCCGGAAGTAAGTGTCCAGTTTGCGAATGTTTTTTGGAAGCCGGACGTCCGACGTGGCTTCCGATTGAGTGCATGAAGCTCCTGCAGCCAATCGGAAGCCGTGCCTTGGTTCTCGAACGCTTCCGGGAGTCGAACGGACTCCCGGAACGGATTAAGTTCGACAACCAAGGTACCAATGTATCACGAAAAGGTTTCCAACAATGAGAGCTATTTGACAGTGGAACAGAAGACCTGGGGAGTTGGTGGCCTTTCCTTCATTGGAGGCTTTGAAACGAGAGGCTGGGTGACTTCCTGCCAGGGATTCTTGGACTGAGATTCCTGCATTCCAGGGGGTTGGACTAGATGACCCCCGGGGTCTCGTTCATCTCTACAGTTCTACAATTCTGGCAAATGCATTGGATTGAAATCGAATGCAGCGTTTCCCTGGGGCGTCCTCGGACCTGTTTGCCACCACTTCCAACCCCAACCCCGGAGTCCATATCCCGCCCCCCACCCCAGGAATAACATAAACCAGACTGGGCTGCAGTTCACACACAAAAGATTTAATCACCTCCGAAAAAGCAGCCACACCCTGTGATGGAGGAAGAGGGACTGGATGGCACTGGGAGAACTGGGAGGGAGGGGAATGGATGATGGCGGGGCGGGGCGAGGGGGGGGGGACAAAGAGGTCAGGGCGATGGCCGGGTGTGGCAGGCACAGGTTTTTAATGTAAAAACTTGTGTTCATCAACACTCAAACGTTTTTTTTGGGGGGGGGTTGACCTTGAAAAGAAATAAGAGAGTCATGGTTTGGGTAGAAGTTAGAAGAGGGCACAGGAGGGGGCGCATTTTGGAGGGGGAAGTTGCAGGGGAGAAAGGAGGGAGGGGTCCTGCGTGACTTTATATGGGGGGTGGGAACAGGGTCAATTTCAAAGGGTTTAAGGAAAAAGGAAAGGAGGGTGAGGAATGGATGTCACCAATTTTGGAAGTGGGGCAGCTGAGATGGAGGACCATGGATTTTGGGCGTGTGGGGAGGGAGGCGTGGCTGGCGGAAATGTGGGCGAAGGTAGGGAAATCGTGGGTGGGGTGGGGGGGTCGGTCCACGAGTTCAAATGACTTTTTTTCCGATGAATGAACACACCAAACACAGAATTTCTTTTTATCTAGACCAGCCAGATACAATAAATATAGTAACCGAATATTGTCTCCGTGGGTCCTGTGGGGGGTGGGGTGGGGTGGGGGGTGCAGCAAATGGGAAGGGGGACCCCCGCCCCAACCCTTCCCTTAAGTCGGACCACCACCCCAGAAATAGTTTTCCTGTGGTCTTATGCTCAGTTCCCTCCTGGAATAATTCCCCCCCCGACTTCTCTCCTTTTTGCTTTTTATTGGAACAGTTATTAATGCATAAAGAGGAGGAAAGGAAGAAAGAAAGAAAAAGGATCTTTGTTTAGTTTTTCGTGTCATCTGTGCATATGTGTCTTTCCTTGGCACCCCCCCAACCCCCCTCCCCCTTTCCCAGCGCTCTCGAGCCCTGGCACCCCTAAAACCGTCCACAGCCCCCCTTATCTCTCTCTCTCTCTCTGCCACCACCCTCTTTCCGGGAAACCGAGTTTTCTCCCCCTTTCAGCGGGAAAAATAATGGTTCAGTTCCCCTTCTCAATCTCTCTCTCTCTCTCTCGCTTTCTCTCTTTTTTTGTGGCTCGGTTAAGGCACCGCTGCAGAAGATTCTGGAAACAAGCGGTCGATTGCGGAAGAGGTTGGGGGGCAAAGGGGGGGGGCGGGCCGGATCCGCCCCCGCCCCCTGTGAATATTTCGGCCTGCTTCTCTTCTCTCCTCTTCCCCCGCCCACCTTCCCTGCCTCCCTTTCTTGGTTGCTCTGCCCCCCAATGGGTTGTGCGTCCGGCAAGTCCGTCCATCCGTCCGTCCGTCCATCCGCCCCCCTCCCCGCCCCCACCCCCCACTTTTCAGACTGTGCTTTCGAGCATCCATTCTGTGCTGCTAAAGGTGACCCTCCGGTGGCTCAGGGGGTCCTCCTCTGAGTTCAACTGGGAGGTGGACATGTGTCGCTTTGTCCGTGCCCGCCGCGGGTAGCTGTAGCTCTGGAACAGCGAGTAGTCCCCGTCGAAGGAGTGCCGGTGGTGGTGAGTCCTGGACAACTCGCGCGGGGGGAACCCCCCCAAACCGCTGCCACCACCGCCCATCTTGGCCCGCAACTGCGGACCCGACCCGGCGTCCTTGACCAGGCACAAGGAAACCGTCGAGCCCCTCAGGCCGCCCTCTGCCTGCCCTTCGTCAGAAGACAAGATGGCCACCGTCTGGAGGCTGGTGGCCATCTTGGAGCCTCCTCGGCTGTCCAGCTCAGTCAAGGCAACGTCTTGGCGGCTGGGGGCATCTCCTGCAGCGTCCCCCCTCGGAGGTGGCTCCTTGGAGGCCACTTCTTGGAGAGTCTCGTATTTGTCCTTGGAGGCCGAGCGGGGGAGGGCGTGGGGCTGGTTCCCGTTGGTCTGCGAGTAGACGTTGCTGACTTTGGCTTTCTTGTGCTCCTCCTGCCCGCTGTAGACTTTGTACCGGATCATGAGGATGATGATGAAGACCAGGACGGAGGCCACGATGATGCCCCCGATGATGATGATCATGGTGCCCCCCAGGAACTGGGTGTGCAGCGAGTGGCACTGGGTGGCCTCGCCCTCCGTGGTGAACTGGACGCAGCCCACCACCCGGGTGGCCGTCAGGGACGTCACCCCGTCGTCGTAGACGGCCAGGACGCACAGGTCGTAGTCCCGGCCGGCCGCCAAGTCGTTCACCAGGAAGGTCTTGCTGGACGAAGGGATCATCCTGGGGTGGGGTGGGGAGAGAAGGAGACATTGGGATCAAACGAATCGATGGTTGCGAATATCACCCAGTCGCCCCTTCCTCTCTCACGGGCCTCATTGACACATGGAACTCTCACAGAATCATAGAATCAGTTACAGGTAGGCAGCCGTGTTGGTCTGCCATAGTCAAAACAGAAAATAAAAAATAAAAAAATTCCTCCCAGTAGCACCTTCTGGTCGGCAAGCCCTAGGCTCTACTAAAAATTTGTAAAATGTACAAAACTGAATCAAATTTATGTTGGAGGTGCAATCGATTGGAGGGCACGCTTCTACACATAGAATCATAGAATCATCGAGTTGGAAGAGACCACAAGGGCCATCCAGTCCAACCCCCTGCCAAGCAGGAAACACCATCCAAGCATTCCTGACAGATGGCTGTCAAGCCTCCGCTTAAAGACCTCCAAAGAAGGAGACTCCACCACACTCCTTGGCAGCAAATTCCACTGTCGAACAGCTCTTACTGTCAGGAAGTTCTTCCTAATGTTTAGGTGGAATCTTCTTTCTTGTAGTTTGAATCCATTGCCCCGTGTCCGCTTCTCTGGAGCAGCAGAAAACAACCTTTCTCCCTCCTCTATATGACATCCTTTTATATTTGAACATGGCTATCATATCACCCCTTAACCTTCTCTTCTCCAGGCTAAACATACCCAGCTCCCTAAGCCGTTCCTCATAAGGCATCGTTTCCAGGCCTTTGACCATTTTGGTTGCCCTCCTCTGGACACGTTCCAGCTTGTCAGTATCCTTCTTGAACTGTGGTGCCCAGAACTGGACACAGTATTCCAGGTGAGGTCTGACCAGAGCGGAATACAGTGGTACTATTACTTCCCTTGATCTAGATGCTATACTCCTATTGATGCAGCCCAGAATTGCATTGGCTTTTTTAGCTGCTGCATCACACTGTTGACTCATGTCAAGTTTATGGTCTACCAAGACTCCTAGATCCTTTTCACATGTACTGCTCTCAAGCCAGGTGTCACCCATCCTGTATTTGTGCCTTTCATTTTTTTTGCCCAAGTGTAGTACTTTACATTTCTCCCTGTTAAAATTCATCTTGTTTGCTTTGGCCCAGTTCTCTAATCTGTTAAGGTCATTTTGAAGTGTGATCCTGTCCTCTGGGGTATTAGCCACCCCTCCCAATTTGGTGTCATCTGCAAACTTGATCAGGATGCCCTCAAGCCCATCATCCAAGTCATTGATAAAGATGTTGAATAAGACTGGGCCCAAGACAGAACCCTGTGGCACCCCACTAGTCACTTCTCTCCAGGATGAAGAGGAGCCGTTAATGAGTACCCTTTGTGTTCGGTCAGTCAGCCAGTTACAAATCCACTGAATGGTAGCCTTGTCCAGCCCACATTTTACCAGCTTCTTTACAAGAACATCATGGGGCACCTTGTCAAAGGCCTTGCTGAAATCAAGATAGGCTACATCCACAGCGTTCCCTTCATCTACCAGGCTTGTAATTCTGTCAAAAAATGAGATCAGATTGGTCTGACATGACTTATTTTTCAGAAACCCATGCTGACTTTTAGTGATCACAGCGTTCCTTTCTAGGTGCTCACAGACCGTTTGCTTAATGATCTGCTCTAGAATCTTTCCTGGTATTGATGTCAGGCTGACTGGGCGGTAATTGTTTGGGTCTTCTCTCTCCCCCTTTTTGAAAATAGGGACAAAATTTGCCCTCCTCCAGTCTGCTGGGACTTCGCCTGTTCTCCAGGAATTCTCAAAGATTACTGCCAGTGGTTCTGAAATCACCTCTGCCAGTTCTTTTAATACTCTTGGATGTAGTTCATCTGGCCCTGGAGACTTGAATACATCTAAACTAGCCAAGTATTCTTGTATTACCTCCTTACTTATTCTGGGCTGTGTTTCCCCTGCTGAATCATCTGCTCCATATTCTTCAGGTTGGGCATTGTTTTCTTTTTTGGAGAAGACTGAGGCAAAGAAGGCATTGAGGAGTTCTGCCCTTTCTCTGTCTCCTGTTCGCATTTCACCATCTTCTCCTCTAAGTGACCCCACTGTTTCATTGTTCTTCCTTTTGCTACGGACATACCCATAAAAGCCCTTTTTATTGCTTTTAACCTCTCTAGCAAGCCTGAGTTCATTCTGTGCTTTAGCTTTTCTGACTTTGTCTCTACACTTGCTGGCTATTTGTTTGAATTCCTCTCTGGTGACTTCCCCCTTTTTCCATTTTTTGTACATATCCCTTTTAAATCTTAAATCAGTTAAAAGTACTTTAGATAGCCACCCTGGTGGCAATGTGAAAAAAAATTAAGGGCTTCTGGGATCTGGTTTTAGAAGAGATGAAAAAAATATTTAAGTATAATTTTGGGGGGAAAGCAGAAGCCTTTTTGTTGGGAATAACTGATACGGATATAGCCAGAGAAGATAAGAACCCTGATCGCAAAAAAATGAAAAAAAGAGAGAAATAATTCCAACAAAACAAGAATGGCAAGATAAATTTAGTTACAGGTAGGTAGCCGTGTTGGTCTGCCGTAGTCAAAACAAAATAAAAAATAAAAAAATTCCTTCCAGTAGCACCTTAGAGACCAACTAAGTTTGTTCTTGGTATGAGCTTTCGTGTGCATGCACACTTCTTCAGATACACTGAAACAGAAGTCACCAGACCCTTATATATAGTGAGAGGTGGGGAGGGGTATTACTCAGAAGGGGGTGGGAATGGGGGATTGGCTGATAGGTGTGGAAAACCTGTTGACGACTTTTAACGACTGCAATTGGTCTTATAGGAAAAAGCAAGGGGTGAGATGGCTAAAGATTTCCACACCCATCAGCCAATCCCCCATTCCCACCCACCTTCTGAGTCATACCCCTCCCCGCCCTCTCACTATATTTAAGGGTCTGGTGACTTCTGTATCAGTGTTCAATGATGCTGTATGTTGGATATGTGATTGTAAAGCTGTAATTTGAAAAAAACAATTACTGTATTTTTCGCCCCATAGGGCGCTCCGGACCATAGGGCGCACCTCATTTTTAGAGGAGGAACCCAGATTTTTTTTTCTGGTTTTCCTCCTCTAAAAGCCCTGTTTTTTTGAGGATCAGCTAAAAGTTTAGCAACTTTTTTTGCAAAGGGAAAAGCCCTGGTTTTTTGAGGATCAGCTAAAAGTTTTGCAGCTTTTTTTGCAAAGGGGGAAAAGCAAAGCTCCTTTTGCAAAGGGGGAAAAGCAAAGAGGAAAAGCCCCGTTTTTATGGGGTTCAACTCACATTTCTGCAGCTTCTAAAGGAAAGGGAGCCTTTTCTACAGTTTCCAGACAGATAATCTAATCAGCCAGTCACATGTCGCTGGGGAAACAAACAACCTCCCTCTGCAGCACATTCAACAATGGAGGGCGGGGCTGAAAGGGAGCCGGGACTCTTATCTCTCTCCCGATCTCTTGCTGATCAGCTGCTGAGCGGGGTCCTTTCAACACCCCTTTTCTCTTTGTAAAATAAAAAGCATGATCCTCTTTTGGCCCCTGGGCAATTCAGCTCCAGGGACCACCATTCGCTCCATAAGACGCACAGATATTTCCTCTTACTTTTCAGGAGGAAAAAAGTGCGTCTTATGGAGCAAAAAATACGGTAAATAAATTAAAAATAAAGTAAAACGAAAGAGAGGTGGGGCAGGACGAGACAGATGCTTGCCACCTTCCTGTGCCCTGGCAGCCGAGGGATGCAGAAGATCCGTGCGGGAGAGGCGGCGGGGGGGGGCCGGAGGCTTGCAAAGTGGTCCACCGACTGCTGAAGTGCTGCATTTCTGCAGAGCACTCGATTAGTTCCCATTTATTAGCAGGAGCGGGTGATGGAGAGGCCTGAGGAGCAGCAGGCAATTAGCCAAGAATTATAGAACCGTGTCGCCAACAGCTGCAATTTTCTGGGGGGTGGGAAAGGCAGGAAGGGGGGGCAGAGGATATGGGGGTGTAGAGAGACACACAGATCGCACATGGCCTGGGCGACCTGGCGGGAAGATGGATTGATCTGGCCGGGGAAGGGGAGAGAGCAGGATCCATCATCCTGCCAGCGGAAAGGATTAGCCAGCGCCAGCCTTCAAAGAAACAAGGTATCTGGGCCTCCGCACCAGGTCTTGCCGGGTCTACGCATCTGTCTCCCACTGCCGGAACATGGCGCCTCTGGAACGGGTGAATTAATCTTCGGGAGAGAATGTTGCAAGCTTCTCTCCGTGTCCTTGGGAAACTGCCTCCGCGAGGATTGGACAAATTCTGTGGCTTCTGACAGTGTCCAGGGCAGCTGTCTCCCAGCTCCATCTGGTACGCAGGCTGAGACCCTACCTGCCCGCGGACTGTCTCGCCAGAGTGGTGCATGCTCTGGTTATCTCCCGCTTGGACTACTGCAATGCACTCTATGTGGGGCTACCTTTGAAGGTGACCCGGAAACTGCAATTAATCCAGAATGCGGCAGCTAGACTGGTGACTGGGAGCGGCCGCCGGGACCATATAACACTGGTCCTGAGAGATCTACATTGGCTCCCAGTACGTTTCCGAGCACAATTCAAAGTGTTGGTGCTGACCTTGAAAGCCCTAAACGGCCTCAGGCCCAGTAGACCTGAAGGAGCGTCTCCACCCCCATCGTTCTGCCCGGACACTGAGGTCCAGCTCCGAGGGCCTTCTGGCGGTTCCCTCACTGCGAGAAGTGAGGTTACAGGGAACCAGGCAGAGGGCCTTCTCGGTAGTGGTGCCCTCCCTTCAGATGTCAAGGAGATAAACAACTATTGGACTTTTAGAAGACATCTGAAGGCAGCCCTGTTTAGGAAAGTTTTTATTCTGTTTTTAATCTGTTGGCTGCCACCCGGAGTGGCTGGGGAAACCCAGCCGGATGGGCAGGGCGTAAATAAATTATTATTATTATTATTATTATTATTATTATTATTATTATTATTACCAGGATGGCTGTGCTCTGCCTCCACTGTCAAGTTTTGGAATACCAGAAGCTGGAAATTGCTTGAGGCGGGGAGGGTAAATGTGTTTGGCTCCTGCTTCCCAGTAGAGGCATCTATTTGGCTACTGTGAGAACAGGATATTGGACTAGATGGGACATTGGCCTGATCCAGCATCTAGGCCCTTCTTGGGTTCTTATGGAACCTCCAGCTCCAGAGGCAGTCTATCCCAATTCCTAGGTTCTTAGGGGTATTTGGCCACTGTGAGAACAGGCTGTTGGAATAATGAGTCTTTGGCCTGATCCAGCAGGCACTTTTAATGTTTCCGTATCCACGTGCATTGGATCAGGGCCCTCCCAAGCCAGAATGTGCGATTTCCCAAGCCTGCTCGACCAAGGCTCTCCTTACGAACTCATTCTCCAGGGACAACGGCAGCATTCTGACATTACAATAAAGTGTGTCCTATTATGGTGGGTATGAGGAAGTGAGAGCTGGACCATAAACAAGGCTGATCGCCGAAGAATGGATGCTTTTGAATTATGGTGCTGGAGGAGACTCTTGAGAGTCCCATGGACTGCAAGAAAGATCAAACTTATCCATCCTTAAAGAAATCAGCCCTGAGTGCTCACTGGAAGGACAGATCCTGAAGTTGAGGCTCCAGTACTTTGGCCACCTCATGAGAAGAGAAGACTCCCTGGAAAAGACCCTGATGTTGGGAAAGATGGAGGGCACAAGGAGAAGGGGACGACAGAGGATGAGATGGTTGGACAGTGTTCTCGAAGCGACTGGCATGAGTTTGGCCAAACTGCGGGAGGCAGTGGAGGATAGGTGTGCCTGGCGTGCTCTGGTCCATGGGGTCACGAAGAGTCGGACACGACTGAACGACTGAACAACAACAAACGAGGAAGACTTAGGAAACTTGTGACTTCCGGTATGAGCTAAATGCAGTTTAGCGTTCCTGTGGTTGTTTGAAACAGACCAGCTTTGTAAACTGTGGTTTGAAGCTGGCTTGTTTGAAACAAACCATTGTTTTCCTGGGTTCAAAATGGAAGGGGAAACTTCTGAAACCCTCCTGGCAGCTGTCCTGGAGGAGGAGGGTAGCCCATGAGCCCAAAGGGAGGACGGCTGCATTCACTTCTGTTGTGATAAACCATGGTTGCAGCCGACTGGGAATTATGTCCAAAACACCCCAAGTAACCGAAGTTGGCGAAGGCTGGTCTGCTGTGACATCCAGAACACAGCCAACACCTCATAGAATCATAGAATCCTAGAGTTGGAAGAGACCCCAAGGGCCATCCAGTCCAACCCCCTGCCAAGCAGGAAACACCATCAAAGCATTCCTGACAGATGGCTGTCAAGCCTCCGCTTAAAGACCTCCAAAGAAGACCTCAGCTGCATATAAAATCCAGGGAGGATGCTGTTTCTGGCAGATGCCCTCAAATGCCTCTGAGATGCCTACAAGCTGCTCCTGAAGGCCACAGCCCTTTCCTGAAGTTTGTCGTCAACATCTGGCACTCTGAGATGCACTGCTCCTATCCAAGGAGGTTCTACTTAGCTACCCCAGCTACATTTCCAACAGAACAGCCGGCAAACGGCCAGAAATTACACCTGGGACCATTCGCTTACAAAGGCAGGTGCTCTGAGCTACGATACTCCCCCTGAAAATGCACTAAAATCTCGGTCCGCACGATTCTGAATTGAAGGACGATTTACTGTGAACCTAGGTGGTGATGTTATAGCAAAGTCGGTCCATCGGTTTATCCAGCTCGGTACTGTCTACATGGACCGATGGAGTCTCCATGGGATTTCAGGCAGGGGTCTCTACCAAGGCCTACCTGGAGTGGTGACTCTTGCATCGCACGGGTTTGGACCAGATGATGTTTGAGGCGCCTTCCATGAGTCTGTGCTGCCGAGGATTGAACCAGGGACTTTGGGTGAGCAAGGCAAGGGGCTGTAACCACTGAGCCGCAGCCCTCCCCTGGTTCTAGGCAACTGGATAGCTCAGTTGGCTACAGCGCAGTGCTAATCATGCCAGCGTTGCAGGTTCGATCCCCCTAAATCCAACGCAATCCAACTCAAGGGTGTAACGTTGGAAAATGTCGATCACTTCTCCTACCTGGGCAGTTATCTTTCCACAAGGGCCGACATTGATGCCAAAATCCAGCATCACCTGCAGAGGCATAGGAAGCCTCTCGGGTGCCTGGTGGGGGCGTTGCTGCGCCGGTGCACCCCCCTGGGGGCGGGGCGACCTGACGCATGCGTCGTGACGTCACAACGGGCATGCGCCATCCATCCCGCCGGCGCTGCTGCTCCAGCGGCAACCCGCCGAGCGAGCGCCGGCTCCTGGGGCTTCCCTGTCCCGATCGCGCGGGGCAGCCCCATCCCGATCGCTGCGGGGCAGAGCGTCATCCCCCCTCCCCTGGAACCCATAGTGGCACTGGCGGGCGGACCCCGGACGGGCCGTGGGGCTTCGCTCCGCGGCTTGCTCGGGATCGCCAGCAGGGCGGGGCTGGCCCAAGTGTCACCCCCCTCCCCTGGAACAGGGGCGGTCCGCCCCCACCGCCCCCCTTGCGACGCCCCATATCGTCTGAGCTCTGCAAGTGGGGCTTTCTCCGGATTTGAAGTGCACAGTGTTTGAGAACCGGGACATTTGCAGGGAAACCAAAACGCTTGTTTACAAAGCTATTGTACTACCAACCTTACTGTATGCTTGTGAAACATGGACCACTTATAAACACCATCTCCAACTCCTCGAAAGATTCCATCAACGGTGTCTCCGAAAAATTTTACACATCATTTGGGAAAACTGGGGAACTAATACCAGTGTACTGGAAGAAGCAAGGATCACCAGTGTCGAAGCAATGATTCTTCAACATCAATTTCGTTGGACTGGTCATGTTGTGCGGATGCCTGATTATCGTCTTCCAAAGCAACTACTCTATTCCAAACTTAAAAATGGAAAGCGTAATGCTGGTGGTCAACAAAAGAGGTTTAAAGACTCTCAAGGCAAATTTTTTAAAATGTAGTATAAACACCAACAATTGGGAACAATTATGCATTATGAGGAACGGCTTAGGGAGCTGGGTATGTTTAGCCTGGAGAAGAGAAGGTTAAGGGGGATATGATAGCCATGTTCAAATATATAAAAGGATGTCATCTAGAGGAGGGAGAAAGGTTGTTTTCTGCTGCTCCAGAGAAGCGGACACGGAGCAATGGATTCAAACTACAAGAAAGAAGATTCCACCTAAACATTAGGAAGAACTTCCTGACAGTGAGAGCTGTTGGACAGTGGAATTTGCTGCCAAGGAGTGTGGTGGAGTCTCCTTCTTTGGAGGTCTTGAAGCGGAGGCTTGACAGCCATCTGTCAGGAATGCTTTGATGGTGTTTCCTGCTTGGCAGGGGGTTGGACTGGATGGCCCTTGGGGTCTCTTCCAACTCTAGGATTCTATGGGAAACACTGGCCTGCGAGCGCTCCAGTTGGAGAACAGCCTTTACCAAAGGTGTCATGGGCTTTGAAGACACTCGAACTCAGGACGCAAGGGAGAAACGTGCTAAGAGGAAGGCACACTTGGCAAATCCACACCGTGATCAACTCCCGCCCGGAAACCTATGTCCCCCACTGTGGAAGGACGTGTGGATCCAGAATTGGCCTCCGCACTCACTTACGGACTCACTGTGAAGGCTGTGTTTATGGAAGGCAATCTTACTCGGCTACGAGGGATCGCCGAAGAAGAAGAATCTAAAGGTTATGGGTTCAATCCCTGCATTGGGTGAAAGACTCCTGCATTGCAGGGGGTTCGACTAGATGATCCTTAGTTCTCTGATTCTAACGCTGCTATGCTGAGTACGGATGGAGGAAGCCTTTGAGGCTCCTTTCGTGGCCGCTTCCCTGCCTCTGCGCCTGAACTCTGCTTTAATCTTATTGCTGGCTTTGTGACAATTCCTGGCAGGGAATCCCGGCATGAGCAGCTGTTCCACCTCTCCTGCTCTCCCCTTCCCCGAGAGACGGCTGCAAGGTGGCAGGAGTGGAGGAGATAAGCTGCGCGGGATCGTCCGGGCTGGCTGGCGGATCTCTGGAAGGGGGTGTGTGTCAAAGCGGGGGATCTCCTCAGGGAGGCAAACGGAGGGGGACATGCTGGTGGGTCAGTGGTGGAGCACCTGCTCTGCATGCAAAATCACAGAATCATGGAGCTGTAGAGTTGGAAGGGAACCCAAGGGTCATCTAGCCCAACCCCGGCAATGCAGGGACGTGCATGTGTCTTTGAATGAACAGAACAAATGAGATTAAGATTGTGAGTCAAAAGCAGTGGGGAGGGTATGAATCCAATGCTGCTTAGCTTTTTTGGGGGGGGGGTTGCTATTTCCTTAGTTCATATTGTTTTATAATTTATGAATATTCTACAATAGGACTTTTAGCTCTCTTTTTAGTTCTTTGGTGCATCGTGGTTCATAGATTCTGACTCAGAGCCGTCTCATGCATAGGGGCAGGTGGCGCGGTGCACCAGGGCGCCAGGCCCCCCAGGGGCGCCCCCGCGAGCCCGCCGGCATACCGGGCGCCCCCTCCCCAACCTGCCCCCACCCCCACGGGCGGGCAGGCGGGCGCTCGCGCGCCGGCTGCCCTCCTGAGCCCCAGCTGGAGTGCTGGGAAGGGCACGCAAAGCTCCGCGCTGCTCCAGCGCCACGCCCCTCATCCCCCGCTCGCCCACCTCCCTCCCGCGCTGGCCGCCCCTCGGGGGATGATGGACGTGGCGCTGCAGCAGCGCGGGGCTTTGCGCACCCTTCCCAGCGCTCCAGCTGGGGCGCCGGAGGGTGGCCGGCTTGCGGCGCCACGCCCCCATCCCCCGCTCGCCCACCCCCCCTCCCGAGGGGCGGCCAGCGCGGGAGGGAGGTGGGCGGAGAGGCAGCCCACCGGGGGCGCCGAGGGATCGTCGCGCCAGGGCGCACGATCCCTTTGAGACGCCCCTGTTCTGACTGTTTCACTGGTAATCTGCAATTGCTTTACGGATGATTCCTTAACTATTCTATAGGATTTTACGTGATTTGCGTTGCGCTTGTGCATTCTGTTTGTTGTTATTTATTGTTTGCAAGCTGTTTTGCAATTTAGTGAAATACAGTGGTAGCTCTGGTTGCGAACACGATCCGTTCGGGGGTGCCGCTCGCACCCCGAAAAGTCCACAACCAGAGTGGCGCTTTTGCGCATGCGCGGAGCACGATGGAGCGCTTCTGCGCATGCGCGAACCGCGCAGAACGCTTCTTCTGCGCGCGCGGCGAAACCCAGAAGTAAACACTTCCGGGTTTGCCGCGTTCTTAACCTGAAAAAACGCAACATGAAGCGTTCGCAAGAAGAGGCATGACTGTAATAAATCCAAAGAATAGGGGGGGAAAAGGAATATACAGCTGTCCCTTACAGGGATAGAACCTGCAACCTTGGCGACATCAGCACCACACTCTCACCAACCTCACTCTCTATGCCAGGCATCCCCAACCTGCGGCCCTCCAGATGTTTTGGGACTACAACTCCCATGATCCCTAGCTAACAGGACCAGTGGTCAGGGATGATGGGAATTGTAGTCCAAAACATCTGGAGGGCCGAAGGTTGGGGATTCCTGCTCTATGCCCTCTCCTTTCTGCTTACCCAGCTCCTACAAACACCTTCCCGCTTTCGAATCATTTCCCCAGCAGAAACATTTCCTGAGTTCCCTCCCTTGCCTTATTTATCCATTTATATTAATCTTTTTCAATGCCTCCCTTCCTTTGTTGCCAGTGCTGAAGGCAGCCCATTACGAAAACAATAGTAACTATTAAAAAAAACACCCACCAAAAATTAGCACCCCACATAACGATAATTAAGTCAAATGACTCGCAAGATTGTAAATACGTATGATTATCCCTAATGCCCTAACACGGCGAGAAATTTAACAATAGCCGTGCGCCGATCAAAACCTGCATGGATTCGGGCTGCGAGCCTGCGCAATGTGCGCATGCTTACTTGGGAGTAAGCCCAACGGGACTCTGTTGGACTTACTTTGGAGGAGAAGTGCACAAGGTGGGGCTGTGCTGGCAGGCTGCAGGACCAGCTACAAAGTTCTGTCTCACTCAAGTCGGCGGGGTTTACTTCTGAGTAAAAGCTCAGAAAACTGTATGGAACAATGCATGGTGGGAAACAATAGCTCGGGCATTCAGAAGAACAAAAAAATCATTAAATCGCGGGGCTGATCTCAAATCAGGTGGACTTCTTTGGAGACTTGGGTGGGAGGTTGCTCAGTCCCTACGTTCAACGGTTTGTCTCTCAGAAGAGATGTCATGATAGACAACTTCAAATACCTGAAGGGCTGTCCTGTGGAAGAGAGAGCAAGCTTGTTTTCTGCTGCTCTGGAGGGAACGACCTGAACCAACAGATCCCAATGACAAGAAAGGAGATCCCAACTCAATCTTAGGAATAACTTCCTGGGGGAACGGACTCCCTCGGGAGATGGTAGACTCTCCTTCCTTGGAGGTTTGATGGCCATATGTCAGGGATTATTCCGCTGTGATAACCTGCGTGGCAGGGGGTTGGGCTGGATGACCTCTTGGGGGCCCCTTCCAACTTCACAACAGTATGATTCCAAACTTCAGAAGAGGCAGGGCAATTTCAAAAACTCAATACATTTCAACTCCCTAGTGAGCCCTCCTGCGAGAAACTCACACGGTCTATCATTGCAGCTTCTACATCTCCATAACTCTGTTCCTATACAAAGATATATTCTAGCACATTTTTCTCTCTCTCTCTCTGGTGACTGGGAGCGGCTGCCAAGACCATATAACACCGGTCCTGAAAGACCCACATTGGCTCCCGGTACGTTTCTGGGCACAATTCAAAGTGTTGGTGCTGACCTTGAAAGCCCTAAACGGCCTCGGTCCTGTATACCTGAAGGAGCGTCTCCACCCTCACTCAGCCCAGACACTGAGGTCCAGCTCCGAGGGCCTTCTGGCGGTTCCCTCCCTGTGAGAAGTGGAATCAGGGAACTAGGCAGAGGGCCTTCTCGGTGGTGGCACCCCCTGTGGAACGCCCTCCCATTAAACTACCGTATTTTTTGCTCCATAAGACACACTTTTTCCCTCCTAAAAAGTAAGGGGAAATATCTGTGCGTCTTATGGAGCGAATGGTGGTCCCTGGAGCTGAATTGCCCAGGGGCCAAAAGAGGATCATGCTTTTTATTTTACAAAGAGAAAAGGGGTGTTGAAAGGACCCCGCTCAGCAGCTGATCAGCAAGAGATCGGGAGAGAGATAAGAGTCCCGGCTCCCTTTCAGCCCTGCCCTCCTTTGTTGAATGTGCTGCAGAGGGAGGTTGTTTGTTTCCCCAGCGACATGTGACTGGCTGATTAGATTATCTGTCTGGAAACTGTAGAAAAGGCTCCCTTTCCTTTAGAAGCTGCAGAAATGTGAGTTGAACCCCATAAAAACGGGGCTTTTCCTCTTTGCTTTTCCCCCTTCGCAAAAAAAAGCTGCAAAAAATTTAGCTGAACCTCAAAAAACAGGGTTTTTCCCTTTGCAAAAAGAGCTGCAAAACTTTCAGCTGATCTTCAAAAAAACAGGGCTTTTTCCTTTGCAAAAAAGCTGCAAAACTTTTAGCTGATCCTCAAAAAAAGGGGCTTTTAGAAGAGGAAAACCAGAAAAATATTTTTTTTCTTGTTTTCTCCTCTAAAAATGAGGTGCGCCCTATGGTCTGGTGCACCCTATGAAGTGAAAAATTATTATCATCTCCCTCATACCCACACACACACCCATTAATGCCCCACATCAATACAGGCCCCTGCCCCCCAAGTCCATCCACTTGGCAGCCATGGACACTGCCCCGACCACGCTGCAGAGACGTGCAACGGGCCCCGACCCACGTCACTCGCCTGTAAACCAGAGAGTCATCCAGGGAGCTGTTGTACTGGATCTGGTACATACGGATGCCAGGTATGTGCCGCTCAGACGGCCAGTGGATGACCACCGAGGTGGACGTCAGGTCAGCCGCCACGATCCTCTTGTCCAGGTGGTTCTTGGTGTCGTTGGCGCCCGATTTGGCAGAGGTGGTGATGTCCGATGAGCCGGGGTCGGGCTCCTTCATGTGGCCCGTGTTGTTGACCAGCAAGGGGAGCGGGACAATGCAGATCTCGACGGAAGCTGTGGTCTCGCCGGCCGCGTTGGAGGCGATGCAGGTGAAGACCCCGTTGTCCTTCAAGGTGGTGATGAGGACTTCCAGGGTCCCGTTCTCGAAGACCGTCGTGCGGGTGGTGTTGTGGATCAGCTTGCCGTCGGGGGCAATCCAGTGGATGGAGGGCTCGGGGTCGCCCACCGCCTTGCACTTGAGGCTGACCCCTTGCCCTTCCATGATGAACGCCTTGGAGGAGTACTGGCGGGTGATGAGCGGGGGCTCGCAGATGAACTCCTCCTCGGGGATGGACCAGAAATACTTGTCCATCAAGTGTTCCGGCGAAGCGCAAGTCTCCAGGTCGTCCTCTCGGGTCAGCCTACGGAGCCAGAGGAGCTCGCAGTTGCAATGCAGAGGGTTGCCTCCAAAGCTGATGGTCAAGGTGGACGGGTGAGTCCCACGCACGTTGGCCAACACTTGGGCCCTCAAGAAGAGGTTGTCCGGGGGCAGCTTCTGCAGCCGGTTGGAGGTCATGTCCAACCGGACCAGCTTCTGCAGCTGGGAGAAGGTTCCCTCGGCGATGTGGTCGATGAGGTTGTGGTCCAAGGTCAAGGTGTTGAGGGTCACCATCTGCCCGATGGCCTCCCAGGGCAGCGTCTCCAGGTTGTTGTAGGAGAGGTCCAGGTCCTCCACGGTGGAGAGGAACTCGTCAAAGGCGGAAGGCTCGATGTGGCTGATCTGGTTGTTGCCCAGGATGAGGTGGCGCAGGTTGCCCAGCCCGCGGAAGTGTTCGTTCTTCAGGGCGGCCAGGCGGTTGCTGTTCATGTGCAAGGCCCTTAAGGCACGCAGGTCGGAGAAGGCGTAGGGCAGGATCTGGCTGATGGTGTTGCGAGAGAGGGTGAGGTGCACCAGGCTGGTCATGTTGGAGAAGTCCTTGCGGCGGATGACGGTGATGAAGTTGTCCGTCAGGCGCAGCTCCACCGTCCGCCGGTCGATGGTGGGCGGGACAAAGAGGAGGCCCGTCTTGGCGCACAGCATGGTCAGCGTCGGGGAGATGTTCTGGCAGATGCATCGGCCGGGGCAGTGCTGAGCTTTCGCCATGGTGCCAAGCATCAGAAGAGGCAGGAAAAACTTTTCCATCGTACCGGCACACGCCGTACCTGCGGAGGGAAGGGAGAGAGGCATCAGTCGGTGACAGAAGCATGTCGGCAATGAATCACACAGAAGAGGTGACGTTAACTCTTTATCAGAACAAACGAGGTCTGCTCAGGGGTGCCAGGCCTCATGTGGGTCTTGCCCCTGTGACGGTTGCCATATGTCCACTTTTTCCAGGACATGCCCTCTTTTTCTGATCTGGCTGCCGTAGGTCAGGTGCCCCCAGACTTAACCGGACCCCGGGCCACTTCCTCCAGCACCGATCGTGCAGCAGGCCATAGTGCGGGGGAGCGCGCGCCCACATGCTATTTCCGGCGCACTTTCGGGTCAACGGAGCGCCAGAAATGGCTTGTGCGCATGTGCAAGCGTCATTTCCGGCGCACATTCGGATCGGCGCAACGCTGGAAATAGCTTGTGCGCATGCGCACGGGTCTCCGCAGACCCGGAAGTGTGCCAGAAATGACGCATGCGCACAAGCTATTTCCGTCGCTCCGCTGAGCCGAAAGTGGGCAGCCGCGCTGGTAAGAGCAAGTGGCGGCAGCGGGTGGCGAGGGTCGCCGGGGGCCGGATAAATGAGCCCCTCGGGCCACATCCGGCCTGCAGGTCTTAGTCTGGGGACCCCTGCCATTTTCTTGGACACGTCCTCTTTTTCACAATTAGAATTTCTGTCCGAGCGGATTTTTTAAAAAATTGGCAAAATGTCCAGGTTTTTGTTTGTTTGTTTGTAAACTTTTTTGGGGTTTCCAGTAACCCAATATTTTTTTTTATAGTGTATTCGACTCAGATCTAAGGCACCTGGCTAAGCTGGTCTGCAGCCAAGAATCACAGCATCTTAAACTAGCTATATACAGTATAAATCCTTTCTCTTGTGGCTGAACTAAAAGGACGCTGGTTCAGCTACAAGATCTCGGACTCTGGGAGGGCAAGAGTTAACATCCTGCTGCCCTTAAGGAGAGTCCATATGTACATGTTAAGTTAAGCAGTTCAATGAATTTTTCTGGGCACACTGATGTTCACAAAGATGTGAACACGAGCCCAAATACTCTTCTGTGGCAAGTGAGGAAGCAATAGGCATTACAGTATTTTTCGCTGCATAAGACGCACTTTTTTCCTCCTAAAAATTAAGGGGAAGTATCTGTGCGTCTTATGGAGCGAATGGTGGTCCCTGGAGCCGAATTGCCCAGGGGCCAAAAGCAGATAGTGCTTTTTATTTTACAAAGAGAAAAGGGGGTGTTGAAAGGACCCCGCTCAGCAGCTGATCAGCAAGAGATCGGGAGAGAGATAAGAGTCCCGGCTCCCTTTCAGCCCCGCCCTCCTTGTTGAATGTGCTGCAGAGGGAGGTTGTTTGTTTCCCCAGCGACATGTGACTGGCTGATTAGATTATCTGTCTGGAAACTGTAGAAATGGCTCCCTTTCCTTAGAAGCTGCAGAAATGTGAGTTGAACCCCATAAAAATGGGGCTTTTCCTCTTTGCTTTTCCCCCTTTGCAAAAAAGCTGCAAAACTTTTAGCTGATCCTAAAAAAAAAAAACCAGGGCTTTCCCTTTGCAAGCTATAAAACTTTTAGCTGATCCTAAAAAAACCCCAGGGCTTTTCCCTTTGCAAAAAAAGCTGCAAAACTTTTAGCTGATCCTCAAAAAACAGGGCTTTTAGAGGAGGAAAACCAGAAATTTTTTTTTTCTTGTTTCCTCCTCTAAAAATGAGGTGCGCCCTATGGTCCGGTGCGCCCTATGGAGCGAAAAATACGGTATTTGTTGTTGAGAGAAGAACAGGCATCCCCAAACTCGCCCTCCGATGTTTTGGGACTACACTCCCATCATCCCTAGCTAACAGCCAGCCCCTGACCACTGGTCCTGTTAGCTAGGGATGATGGGAGTTGTAGTCCCAAAACATCTGGAGGGCCGAGGTTCGGGGTGCCTGGTTAAGAACATTGCTAGAAGCAATATATTACCGCTTCTATAGCCTACATATAGCAGGGGTATTTAAAACGAGAGTCGTCATAGCGATCCGTAGTTGAAAGTAGAAGTCAACAAATGTCTCCTCTTTTTTGCCATTCAAAATACGGCAACGTTCCCTGCCCACGTCTCCTGCGCCCTTCCCAAGCAATCTCAGACTCTGCCGGCACCAAGGCCGGACTGGATCAGTTAAAAATGTTTACATGGTGTAAAAAATAAACACAATCTCATTTTTAGGTTAATAATTCATAGTGTAACCTTTGTACCTGTTACGAAGATCCTAGTACAGTGGTACCTCGGTTCCCAAACACCGAAAACCAGGAAGTAAGTGTTCCGGTTTTCGAACGTTTTTCGGAAGCCGAACGTCTGATGCGGCTGTCGGCTATTGTTTCCGGGGCGCCTGCACCAATCAGAAGCCACGCCTTGGTTTTTGAACATTTCGGCAGTCAACCAGACTTTTGGAGCAGATTAAGTTCGAGAATCAAGTTACCACTGTATTTGGCGCTTTTGGATTTGCTATTTATTTTGCATTTTTGTTTTGTTTTGTTTTTGAGACTTTTACGGGTAATTTGTTTTTGTGTGACTGTGTGGAACCCAGCTACTGATTGATTGGTGGTGTGACTGCCAAAACGGATAAAAGTCCCCCCTCCGAACAATGACTATCATCAGAGCAAGTAAGGAAAAATAATAATAATTTTAATTTTCATCATCTACAATGCTGTCTTATTTAATTTATAGTACGGTACATTGATTATTGCTTTCATTTTATGGATCAATGGCCTCGTTAGAGAGTGAAATTCATATTAAATTGCTGTTTTAGGGGTTGTTTTTAAAAGACTGGAACGGATTAATCCATTTTGCATTGCTTTCTATGGGAAAGCAGCGCGTCTTGGTTTTGGAATGCTTTGGTTTTGGAACGGACTTCCGCAATGGATAAAGTTTGAGAAGCAAGATACCACTGTAAAGGCTAATAGCGACCATTTAAGCACTCGCACAACTGCCACTGAACTAACCGCACACTTTAAATGCTAAACTTGTGTGCACGGCATGACACAAATGTGCATTGCACAACTTTCAGTTACAGGTGGGTAGCCGTGTTGGTCTGCCATAGTCGAAACAAAATAGAAAATTCTTTCCAGTAGCACCTTAGAGACCAACTGAGTTTGTTCTTGGTATGAGCTTGAACTGAAAAGATGAAACTAATCACCAAACTTAAAACCATGGAGAAACCTGGTCTGAACAAAGACATTGGATTCTTATCTCATTATACATAACAAAGCTATCTTTAGCCATCTCACCCCTTGCCTTTCCCTGCAAGACTAATTGCAGCCGTTAAGAGTCGTCAACAGGTTTTCCACACCTATCAGCTGATCACCCATTCCCACCACCCTTCTGAGTAATACCCCTCCCCACTCCCTCACTATATTTAAGGGTCTGGTGACTTCTGTTTCAGTGTATCTGAAGAAGTGTGCATGCACACGAAAGCTCATACCAAGAACAAACTCAGTTGATCTCTAAGGTGCTACTGGAAAGAATTTTCTATTTTATTGCACAACTTTGTTGGCTTTGCAAGGGGTTCCTCCTAAGGCATCGTTTCCAGGCCTTGGACCATTTTGGTTGCCCTCCTCTGGACACGTTCCAGCTTGTCAGTATCCTTCTTGAACTGTGGTGCCCAGAACTGGACACAGTATTCCAGGTGAGGTCTGACCAGGGCGGAATACAGTGGTACTATTACTTCCCATGTTTAACCCACAGCGCCACCTGCCTATATCTATATTTTCAGAATTATGTCCTGATAATATGTGCCAGGCCTCCCCACCAGCACGTCCTCGTCTGCCCTCCTTCTCGGCTCTCGAGAGTCACGACACAAGCCCATCTTGAACGTTTCTCTCTGCGCCTGGGCAGACGGTCCGTTTTGTCTGCCCGCTTCTCGAGACGACGTGGTGAAGGGGCAGCGCCATTGTGATGGAAGAGGCGTCGGAGGACCCAGATGAGGAAGAGGAGCCTATTTCCCTCCCCTGACGGCGGCTATTAATACGGCTCCTATTATGCTGCTGGGTGTCTGAAACCCTCCTTGGAGCCGAGGGACACAGAATGCGGCGCGTCTCCGAACAAAGGCCTGCCCGCTTTGCGCTCCTTTCAAGAGCCCTTCACCCACCAGCGATTACCTTGGGAAACGAGGCTCTGCCAGAAAGAGGAGAAGGAGGAGAGGCAGGAGGGAGGATCGCGGTCGGAGAAGCAAGGGGGGGGTGGCATGTTATAGACGCCGGCAAATTCAGGGCGGGGGAGAGGGCTATCGAAAGCTCCCAGCCCCTATGGCTCTGCTTTCGCTCCATGGTCGGGGGCAGCACAATGCTTCTGAATGCCACTTGCTGGAAGCCGCAGGAGGGGAGAGCACTTAGAACAGGGGCCGGCAAACTTTATCAGCAGGGGGCCGGTCCACTGTCCCTCAGACCTTGTGGGGAGCCAGACTATATTGGGGGGGGGGGAATGAACGAATTCCTATGCCCCACAAATAACCCAGAGATGCATTTTAAATAAAAGACACATTCTACTCATGTAAAAACACCAGGCAGGCCCCACAAATAACCCAGAGATGCATTTTAAAGAAAAGCACATATTGTAAAAACACCAGGCAGGCCCCACAAATACCCAGAGATCATTTTAAATAAAAGCAAAAAAAAACACCAGGCAGGCCCCACAATTGTAGCTCTGGGATGGGGAATAGGAGGGTCCCCTAAGAACTCTTGGCACCCCCAGCAAACTGCATTTCCCAGAATTTTGCATCGACCCGAAGCTATGACTGTTTTAAACTGGAATCGTAGTGCTCTTAGTGCATGGGTAGGAAAAATAAGGCCCGGGGGCCGGATCTGGCCCAATCATCTTCTACATCCGACCCGCGGACAGTCCAGGAATCAGGGTCTTTTTACATGAGAACGTGTCCTTTTATTTAAAATGCATCTTTGGGTTATTTGTGGGGCCTGCCTGGTGTTTTTACACGAGTAGAATGTGTGCTTTTATTTAAAATGCATTTCTGGGTTATTTCCCAGAGCTCCTTGGGAAGAGGGATTGATTCAGCTGCCTCTTCCAGCGTTTCCCAGTTAAAAACAGACCTGTTTCCGTCCCTCCTCTTCTTAACAAACAAATCATCGCCCAAGGCCTCCTCCACTTACTTCCTAATTATTTACTTATCCTGGAGGTCTCTAGCCTGTGGGCGTGGGCTGCATTCGTTTCTACAGCACAATTGCCTTTCCGCCACTGTGAAAGCTCATCGCAACAGAGGTTTCTAAAATAGAGATTAATCGCCCAATAGCCCCAGTTCAAAATATCGCTGTGATGTGTGAAATGGGAGCTGCGTGGGCGCTTCAGAGCTCATGTGCGGGCCCTCAGAATTGCATGCTGGGTGCCACAGGTGGACAGAGGAGGGTGACCAGGAGGATGACAGGTCTGGAAACCAAGCCTGGTGAGGAACGGTTGAGGGAGCTGGGCATATTTAGCCTGGAGAAGAGGAGGCTGAGAGGAGAAATGAGAGCCATCAGGGCCGTCTTAAAGGGATCGGCCGCCGTGCCGCAACGATCCCTCGGCACCCCCGTGCCGCCTCTCCGCCCACCTCCCTCCCGCGCTGGCCGCCCCTCGGGAGGGGGGGAGCGGGGGATGAGGGGCGTGGCGCTGGAGCGGCGCGGCTTTGCGCGCCCTTCCCAGCGCTCCAGCTGGGGCTCCAGAGGGCGGCCGGCGGGGGCAGGTTGGGGAGGGGGCGCCTGGTACGCCGGCAGGCTCACGGGGGCGCCCCTGGGGGCCCGGTGTCCTGGCATGCCTCGCCACCCATCACCTATGATGAGACAGCCCTGAAAGCCATCTTCAAAATACCCGAAGAGCTGTCGCCTGGAAGATGCTAAGGAGGGTAGGAACTGTTACGGAAATTACGAGGGCAGGGGGTGCATCTAAGCAAAGTCTCCTCCCGAGTAAACTCATTGGGGTACGGAGCGATGCCCTTAAGGGAACCCCATCAGGGAAATGCATTGGCTTTGCAGCCTCTGCAGGACGAGCTCAGCTCAGCCTCCTTTTTGCACTGCTGCATTACCCACAGACAGCTCCTACTGAGGTAACAATGGAATCGAAACCTCTCACCAGATCCATTGCAACAAGAGTCAACCTAGACTGCTTCCGAATTTTATTAAACAACAGAAGAAGCCTCAAATGTTTGGAAATTCGTATAAAATCGATACTTCCGTGGATTCTTCTCATTCCAAATCCGTTTTCTAACTCTGGTCAAGGACCCACAAACACTTGGCTCCTCCATAATCCAGCAAGCGAGAGATTACGTTTACAGGAGGGGACCCTGAGCGATAATCTCTGAGCAAATGCTTTCCTCCAGACTTTGCTACCGCATTTTTCTCTCCATAAGACGCCCTTTTTCCTCCTATTTAATTAAGGGGAAATATCTGTGCGTCTTATGGAGCGAATGGTGGTCCCTGGAGCTGAATTGCCCAGGGGCCAAAAGAGGATCATGCTTTTTATTTTACAAAGAGAAAAGGGGGTGTTGAAAGGACCCCGCTCAGCAGCTGATCAGCAAGAGATCGGGAGAGAGATAAGAGTCCCGGCTCCCTTTCAGCCCCGCCCTCCATTGTTGAATGTGCTGCAGAGGGAGGTTGTTTGTTTCCCCAGCGACATGTGACTGGCTGATTAGATTATCTGTCTGGAAACTGTAGAAAAGGCTCCCTTTCCTTTAGAAGCTGCAGAAATGTGAGTTGAACCCCATAAAAACGGGGCTTTTCCTCTTTGCTTTTCCCCCTTTGCAAAAAAAGCTGCAAAACTTTTAGCTGATCCTCAAAAAAAACAGGGCTTTTAGAAGAGGAAAACCAGAAAAAAAAAATTCTTGTTTTCTCCTCTAAAAACGAGGTGCGCCCTATGGTCCAGTGCGCCCTATGGAGGGAAAAATACAGTATGTGACAGACTATGCCGGCGAAGAGCCCCTTGTTCTCTCCCAGTGAGTGCTCAAGATGGTCCTTCCAACACTTAGAAGAAGAAGAGTTTGGATTTAATATCCCACTTTATCACTACCCGAAGGAGTCTCAAAGCGGCTCACATTCTCCTTTCCCTTCCTCTGTGAGGTGAGTGGGGCTGAGAGACTTCAAGAAGTGTGACTAGCCCAAGGTCACCCAGCAGCTGCATGTGGAGGAGCGGAGACGCAAACCCGGTTCGCCAGATTACAAGTCCACTGCTCTTAACCACTGCACCACACTGGCACTTTTTTTTTTTAATTGTACGAGAATTTTTACATTCATTGTATAATCTCCGTCAAGTATTGAATGTCCCGTACAGTTTATTCCTTTTTCCCTTCCCACCCCCTCCCCACCCATGGTCCATTGCAAGGGTTCAAACAGTAGACCTCAGCCACGGGCACAGAGTCATTAATTTCCACCGAATGTCTTTCCCCCCGGTTGTTATTATCCATTGAAAATAGAGCTTCCATCTGGTCTTGATCATCGTAGCCTTGACCTTCCATGATGTTTCATAGAATCCTAGAGTTGGAAGAGACCACAGGGCCATCCAGTCCAACCCCCTGCCAAGCAGGAAACACCATCAAAGCATTCCTGACAGATGGCTGTCAAGCCTCCGCTTAAAGACCTCCAAAGAAGGAGACTCCACCACACTCCTTGGCAGCAAATTCCACTGTCGAACAGCTCTTACTGTCAGGAAGTTCTTCCTAATGTTTAGGTGGAATCTTCTTTCTTGTAGTTTGAATCCATTGCCCCGTGTCCGCTTCTCTGGAGCAGCAGAAAACAACCTTTCACCCTCCTCTATATGACATCCTTTGATATATTTGAACATGGCTATCATATCCCCCCTTAACCTTCTCTTCTCCAGGCTAAACATACTCAGCTCCCTAAGCCGTTCCTCATAAGATTTTATCTGTTCTAGAGAGTAACGAGGGAGAACAGAGCGACGTGACCATTTGGGTCATAGAATCATAGAATCATAGAATCATAGAGTTGGAAGAGACCACAAGGGCCAGGAAGAGACCACAAGGGTCGGGGCACAAAAAACAAAAAATCGGTCCCAGGCACCAATCATAGGAGCCCCCGATAAAATCTTTGAGCGGGCCGGGAGCCCCCAGAGTTGGCGGGCATTGCCATTCAAATGGCGTGCATGTGCCGCGTTGTATGATTGATTATGCCGGACGAAGCTTACCTGCCCCCAAATATTTTATTCAAGTTGGCACCCCTGGCACCTGCTGCCACCTGCCACTCAACGCAGGCTTGTTTACACAGGGGTTGATTGACAGCGCTTTGCTCCCCCCCCCCGACTCAGAGCCGGCTCCTGTTTTTCCAGCCGCCGGCGCACAACCGCCTTCGCTCACCTGCCCTTTGCCGGGATGCGTGGAATTTTATTTTATTTTATTATGTGCCGACAGACAAACATAACACACCGACATACCTGTACATTATATGACAAATAAAAAGAAAAGGATAAAAAAATGGAATTACAATATTAACAAAAAGAAACAGAGAGAAAAAATGATAACATACCTCAAAAATACTCTAATGGGCAAAATATTTTAACCAAATTTCAAATCCATTTTCTCTGCTGACTTCCCTCATCCTCTACGCGGGTCTAATATCAACCATAGTAACCTGCTTCCGTTTATCTACTTTTAAACTCTCTTTATATTTCTTTTTGCTTATTTTTGTCCTAACCATAAATCAATTTGCAAAAGTTAATTATGCGGGCATTGCTCTTTCTGGTAATCACTATATTTCTTCCGATCTTTTTGAAACTTTCGTTTGCTGTGACCTCTGATTGCATCTGTCAGTCTTGCCAATTCAACATAACTAAATAAATAACTAAATTTATTTTCAAAACAAAATAAAAAATAAAAAAATTCCTTCAGGTAGCACCTTAGAGACCAGCTAAGTTTGTTCTTGGTATGAGCTTTCATGTGCATGCACACTTCTTCAGATAGCTCATACCAAGAACAAACTTAGTTGGTCTCTAAGGTGCTACTGGAAGGAATTTTTATTTTTTATTTTGTTTTTATAAAATACTCATATAGCTACAGGTAGCGAAATGCAGCGGTGGAAGTCGACTATTGTAATTTTAAAAGTTTTTTTTTTCTTTTTACATTTCTTCTCTTTCCTACTTTTCTTTTTATGTAAATTGGGTTGTTTATGTAAATTTGTAATATCTTGTATACTTTTTTTGGAATAAATAAATTTTAAAAAGAGAGAGAGAGAGAGATGAGCGCTGCAACCCCAGAGTTGTCTGCGACTGGACCTAACGGTCAGGGGTCCCTTTACCTTTTTTTAAAAAAAACAACTGCCCAGCTCTTCTTCATCAGCTGCACCAACCCCCCCCCCATCTGCAGGATCCTGGCCTCTGCGACCCCTCCCAAGTTTTGTGGGTCCGCAGAGCATCATTGCTGGAAGATTCAGGGCAGGGAGAACCTAACCTCTGCCACCTCTGCTCTGGTAACCTCTAGGTTAGATTACTACAATGCATTAATAGATGGAGCTGCATCAAAGGGAGAGGGCTGGTGGGGGGATTTGAGGAGTTGTGGGGGGGTGCAGTCAGCAGGAGGCAGCAGAGAGGGAGGAGGCAGAGGACTATGAGGAGAATGGGGAGGAGGGGATGTGGATTGGAGGAGAGGCAGGGGCCGAGCAAGGGGCAGGGAGTGGGCTACCCCAGGTAGCGCCCTGGGGGGGGCGTGACACTCGGGGCGG
>OFHU01004095.1:0-15000 GCA_900245905.1 Lacerta viridis
TGGTCTGGGGCTATTAGTTTGGATAGGAATTTTTTGAGGCGGTTGGCCAAGATTGATGTGAATATTTTGTAGTCTTGGTTTATTAAGGAGATTGGGCGGTAAGATTCTACTTTGAGGCTGTCCTTTAGTGGTTTTGGGATGGAGACTATTTTGGAGAGGGTCCAGGTTTTAGGGATGGGTCCTCCTTTTATGATGTCATTAAACAGGCGTGTCATGTAGGGAATCAGGGGTTCTCTGAATTTCTTATAGAATTCTGCTGTGAAGCCATCTGGGCCTGGGGCTTTGTGTGATTTTAGGTTTTTGAGGATTGTGTCTATTTCCTCTGGGGTGATGGGACTGTCCATATATTCTTGTTCCTCATTAGTTAGGGTAGGTATGTTCGTTTCTGTTAGGAATTCTCTGATTTTCTTCTCGGGTGGGTTGCGGGAGGTGTATAGGTTGGAGTAGAATTCTGCAAATTCTGATGTTATTTCTTTGGGGGAGAATGTAGTGCTGCCATCTTTTTTAGTGATGCAGTGTATTCTTGCTTTGAGTGCTTTTTTCCTACATCTATTTGCCAATAGTCTGGAGTTTTTCCCTCCATATTCATAGAAGCGCTGCTTAGAATATAACATGTTTATCATTGTTTTGTTGATTTCTAGGGAGTCTATTTCTTTTCTTTTTTGTTCTATAAGTTGAAGGAGTTTTTTAGATCCTGTTTGTTTGTAGCGTGATGAGAGTACTGTGATGTCCTGTTCTAAATTGTTAATTTTTGAGGAGGTTTGTTTTTTAAGGAGTGCTTTCTCTTTTATGCATACTCCTCTGGTAACCGCTTTCATTGCGTCCCATAGGAGGGGGGTTTCTATGTTGTCTACATCGTTTTCCTTGAAGTAGTTTTGGAGAGTTTTTGTGAGGTTCTCTCTAATTTGTTGGTTTGTAGTTAGGGTGGGACTGAAGGACCATGATGGGGTGGTGTGTGTTTCTTCTCCTATTTTTACCGTGACTTCTACTGGGGCGTGGTCTGTGATTTTGATGTTGCCTATGTTTGTTGATTGCACTAGGGGGATTAGGCCTTGTGTAAGTAGGATGCTGTCTAGTCTGGATACTGTGCCATGCCGTCCAGATTGAAATGTGTGACTGGTGTCTCCTGGGTTTAGCTCACCCCATATGTCATAGAGACCCTTGTTTTTTAGCATTTTCAGTAGTTTGCAGGAGTCCCTGGTTGTTGGGGGGGATTTTTTGAGGGAGGTTGCCCCTGAAGTTGTAGGGTGTATATTTTTCAGGGATATGCCTTTTAAATTTATGTTGAGGTCACCTCCCAAGATTGCTTCCCCTTCAGAGAAGGAGAGGAATTTGTTTAATGTGTTTTGGAAAAATTCCAGTTGTTTCAGATTTGGGGCATATATAGAGCCAATCGTCAGGTTTTTTTTACCATCTAAGGTTCCTTTTATGAAGACGAATCTGCCTTTTTTGTCCTTAAGGACTGTTGTGGCTTTGAAGTTCAGGTCTCTACTTATTATCACAGCGACCCCTCGGGCTTTTCCTGAGCCGTTTGCTATCCATTGTTGACTGAAGCGGGGGTCATTCAGGAGTTTGCTCCCTTTGGGTGGATTGTGTATTTCTTGTAAGAAGGTGATGTGTGGTTTCATGTTATTTATGTATGAGGTGATGCGTTTTCTTTTTATGGGGTTTCCCAACCCTCTCACATTTAGTGTAATTGCTTTTAAGTTAGCCATCTTGTTTCCCTCTTGTGTAGGACGCTTCTTTGCCAACCCGTCTGGGTTGTCCTATGTCTCTCATTTTGTGTTGTTTATTGAACCAACAGGGTTGCGCTGACCCGGGTTGTGGTGGATAGGGGGTTGGTGGGGCTGGAGTTGGGTTTAGGTCGGAGAATGGGGGGTAGGTTGTAGAGGGTTTCCTATGTGTAGTAACATAGGTGTTTGTTTGGGGTATTGTGGACCTTTTGGCGGTTAGCCGGTTGGTCCTGGGTCTCAGCTGGTGTGGAGGGCCATGTTCAAGGACAGGCCATCCCCCTTGTCTTCTGCGACAGGGGGTGTCCAGCGAGATGGTGTGAGGCGTCTTTTTGACGCCAATGTTGTAAGTGTTGTAAGTAAAGTTCAGAAGCAATGTTGTCAGTGTAAATAACAACATTGCTGGTGTGTTAGGGTAAGGGTGTGTGTGTTGGTGTGCTCTGGCGCCACCATTGTGTTGGTTAGGTATCAAGTTGAAGCCTGATTGTGGGTTGTGTTTGGGTTGGAGAGATTGTTGTGCCTTGGTGTGGAGTGAGGGGGGTGATGAGGGTGCGGGTTGTTGGGTGAGGGGGAATGTGGTTGGGGTCTGGACTGGTGTTGGGGTGGGGGTTACTGTGGGAGTGTGGTATTGGGGGATGTTGATGGTATTGGCAATTTTTATGGATCGAGGGGGGGGGAAGGGAGGGGGATATTCACCGGTCCTGAAGTTCGGGGTATTTTCCGGTTGTTTCATTCAGTTGTGGCTGTTGTTGTAGGGTCATTCCTCTGTGAAGTGTTGGTTTGGTTGAATTTGGACTGGATTCTTGTGCTGAGTCTTCGGTGGGATGGTTCTATGCGTGCTGGTATTTGGTTGTACCTATACGCGTTGTTTTGCTGCTTCTTTCTTGTCTTTTTCTTCTGCACTGTCGTCCATTTGTCTGCTGTTATTTCGGCGTTTTGGTTTCGGTTTTCGCTTGGTGGGTCCTCCTGTTGCCATTCCGGTGGGAGGTCGATTCCGAGGTCCTCTAGTAGTTGCTGAGCTTCAGGTATGTTGGTAGCCATGTGCTGCGTTGTCTCTGTTGTCACAATGAGGCGGAAGGGGAAGCCCCATCGGTAGTTGATCTTTGCTTGCTGGAGACGCTGGGTGCATGGGCGTAGGCTTTTCCTCCGATTTAGGGTGTCTTGGGATAAATCCTGAAAGACTGATATGTTGTTGTTTTTGTATAGGAGGCCGGTTGTGCTTCTGAGTTTGTTCCATATCTCTTCCTTCTTTTTGTAGCGAGCAAAGCGCACTATGATGTCTCTTGGGGGGGTGTTGGGTTTCGGTTTAGCTCTTAGGGCTCTGTGGGCCCTCTCGAGGTCATCTGTCCCGAGTGTCAAGTCTGGGATTTTGTCTTTCAGCCAGCTTACAATTAGATCTGCTGTGCTTTTCTCCTCTGCATTTTCGGGGAAATTGCGAAAACGGAGGTTGCAGCGTCTACTTCGGTCTTCGAGGTCTGCTAGTTTGAGTTTCAGTTCTGTGTTTTCTGCTTCCAGTTTGCTCAATTTCTCCGTCATGCGTGTGTTCTCTTCTTGGTGTTGTTCTATTGTTCTCTCTTGCATTTGGTTCTTTTTCTCTAGAGCTTCTACTTTGGAGGTTAGAGCTTCAATCAGTATCTGCATGGGAGCCATTGCGTCTTTCATTTCTTTCTTCAGTTCTCTTGCTAATCTAGCCTCCATTTCTCTCAGATCCTGTCTCGTTATTGGGTGGTTGTCATCTTGGAGGGGTGTTGTGGTCTGAATGTCGTTAGCCATCTCCCTGGTTGGTGCCATTTTGGTCTCCCTGATGGTTTTGGTTTGGTGTCTGCTCAGCGTCTTCTTTGAATATGGCGTGCTGCAGTTAGGGGTTGTAGCACTGGTGATTCTTGGGTGTTCTTGGGTTGTTGAGTTGATCAGGCGTTGTTGATTGGTGGCTTTTCCAGAGCGTTTGGTTTAGGCGGCCATTTATATCACTTCTTGGTTATGTTTTAAGAACTTCTCTGGGGTTTCCGTAGTCGCCTCAGCAGTATTGTCAGAGTGGGGGGGGGCAAAAGGGAAGAAGAACAGGTGGGTGAGCAGATAGACAATTCACTTTGGGGAGGGTTCAGTGGGCAGAGATGCGGGGGGGGATTGTGGCTACTACAGGGGAGAGGTTTTGTTTTAAGGGCGTGTGGTGGGTGAGAGAGAGGGCTCCCCCCTCTAAGATAGGTGGCAAGTGGGCTAAGAAGGGGGGATTTGGTTTAAAGAGGGGGAGAGAGAGGGACACAAAGGGACGGAGAGAGAGGAAGAGGCGGGGATAGAAAACAAATGGATGGGAGTGGAAAGGTGGGGTGGAAGAACGTAAGCTGGGGGTGGGGTGTTTTTTTGTGTGTGTGTTTTTAGTTCGGTTTACGCTTATTCCCCCTTTTCCCCCCTCTCTTTCTCCCTCCCCCCAAGACTTAAAGAGGGAGGAGGGAGGGAGGAAAGAGAAAAAAAGGGGGGTTGGGGAATAGAGGGGGGAGGAGAGGAGAGAGAGACAAGATGGGGGGAGCTAGTTTAAGATGGTAGGGTCAACATTGAGCTGTGTCTGGTCAGATTCAGAATGAGTTTTCCACCACTGGTGCTCTAGCTGTCTCAGCGATTGTTTCATCGTCCTCAACTCCGGGGAAAACATGGGGCTGTCCACCATGCAATCGGTGAGGGTGCTTCAGAGCCAGACAGTCAATAGCCCTGGCTAGCTCCACATTCCAGCGGGCCACCAGGGAATCAGCTGAAAGGCCATCAACATGGGATAAAACATCCCCTACCACTTTCTGGAAACCACTTGGATCCATCCAAATTGGTCCCACCTCCCTACAGAGGGGAAGGGTCGTGGAGAAGTCCAGTTGCACCAGGAAGTGACCCAACCATGGCACTTCTTTTGTTTTGCTTTTACTTAGTGTCAGATCACCCACATCCATAGAAGTGAACACCAGGTCTAAGGCATGTCCACAACTATGAGTTGGGCCAAACATATTCAGGGACAGCCCCATGGAGGCCATGTTTCCACAGTGTCCCATAAGATTGAGCAGGTCTACTGTTTCAAATATCGGGGTAGTTTCTCATTCAGCTGGCAGTAGGAAAGCTCATGGGGATTATGTTGCTGATATTGCTCAGAGGAGCTCATCTGCAATCCTTAGATTTCTTAAAACAAGAGGTGGCTACTCTATACCTTCAGCACCCAAACTATTTGAAGCCAAGCCAATAGCACAACTTCTTTGTGGTGCCCAGCTGGCCCCCTTCTCCAATTTTGCACCACTAGAACTTGTACAATCCAAATTTATAAGATCAGCCCTTCACGTCCCAAAATGTGTCTCTAATGCCGCTCTGAGACTAGAGACAGGCTTCACAAAAGCGGAGGCTAGAGTGTGGGTGACCATACTCAACTATTGGCTCAGACTGTCTTTATTTCCCCTTGGTCTTGCCCTGCTAACTATGAATGATGATTTTTAATCCACATGAAAAGAGGCAGTGGCAACTAAAATCTCATCCCTGGGCTTCTCTCAAGGTCTTCTACTCAGTGTGAGATATGATCAGGCCAAAGCACTCATTAAACAACATGTAGCAGACACAGAGCACCAACTGGATCTAGCCAGGACCCCAACTTTTATTGCCAATGAATCTATCAGGTACTCTGCCTCCCTCATGGCATATCTAACTAAACTTGAAGTCCTAAGCATCAGAGGGCCTTGACCCTGGCACGATGTCACGCCCTCCCCTCGGCTGTCATTGAAGGTTGATAAAGGAAGATTGTTTACTTAGAGAGACAATGCCCCTGTGATTCTGGACAAACAGAAACAATAGGGCATGTGCTTCTCCAGTGCCTATATGATAGAGACATTCGTATTAGTCTCATCTCCCCATAAGTACCCAGGGTGCACAGGGCAATTCTATACCTCCCTGCTGCTTTCAGATACCAACCCTGCTACAACATACAGTGTTGCCAGGTTCTGCATAGCAGTGCTCAAAATTGTCAGATGATGACCTGTGCCACAAACTAGATTTAATGAACACTCATATTGGAGTGCTTTGTAAATTGATAGCCATAGCCTTTTATATACTAACCTTTTATGCTCTTCCACATCTGTTTAATGCTCCTAACCCTTCTTTTAGATTCTTTTAGTTTTATATATATATACCTTCTGTTTTAATAATTTTAGCTTTCCAAAACATTTTACAGATTTTAAATGATTGTACCCCAACCTACTTATGCTGGTCTATGACCGTAATAAAGATTTGACTTGGTTAATAATAGGACCCACAAAGGGGAGGGTGGAAGTCCAGAAGATTCCTAGGAATCTTGTTTTTATAATTTATGTTTGATATATCTCTGTAAATTTTTAATTTGAAAAACCAAATAAATAAATTTGGAGAGAGAGAGAGAGAGAGAGAGAGAGACTGAACTGGCTCAGGCAATATCTTTGCAAAAGAAGAAGGAAAAGTTAAAGCTTAGGGTTTCTCAGATTAAATGATATTTGTTAAATTTTCAGCAGCACAAAAAAATCCACAAAAATGGCAGCAAAAAGTTAATGCACAAAGCATTATTTATCAATTTGGTCTGTCCACAGGGTTATATTCACTGTAAATGACATTTATGCTACCTATTACAATGTATCTCCACTATCTCTTCTACAAGAAGTCATGTTTTTAAAGTTAGTTTTGCTTCTATGAATAATTCAGTCTTCCTCTATGCTTCTTCCTTAAGAAGCTAATATTATTTCTGTGGCTGAGGGGGAAGCAGACCCCAACCTGCAACACATACATCCCAAGCAGTGCTTGCAACCATCAGAAACCATCTCTTAAAGGAAAACAATTATCAACCCCTTTTAGGCTTTTTGAAAAGGCCAATAAAAAACAACCACCACACCATCAAGACAAGCTTGGATGATAGACTGGAGTACTGGGCCCAAGCTAACAAAATGAATTTCAGTAGGTGCAGATGTCAGGTTCTGTACTTAGGCAGGGAGAACCAGCTGCACAAATATAAGGTGGGGGACACCTAGCAGTACATGTGAGGAGGACAGAGGACCACAATCTGAACGTGAGTCAACAGCGTGAAGCAGCAGAGGGGGAGAAAAGCTAATGCTAATCTAGGCTGCCTCAACAGAAGTCTAGTGTCCAGGTCAAGAGAAGGAATAGTCCCACTCTATTCCGCCTTGGTCAGACCACACCTGGAATGCAGTGTCCAGTTCTGGGCACCACATTTTAAGGAGGATGTTGACAAGCTGGAACATGTGCAGGGGAGGGTGTGACTTAGGGTTGGGGTCGTTTTCTCCTGCTCTGGAGGGTAGAACTCAAACAATGGCTTCAAGTTACAAGCAAGATTTTGACTAAACATCAGGAAGAACTTTCTAACAGCAAGAGCAGTTTGGCAGTGGAACAGACTCCCAAGGGAGGAGGTGGGCTCTCCTTCCTTGGAGGTTTTTAAGCAGATGTTGGATAGCCATCTGTCATGGATGCTTTGGCTGAGATTCCTGCATGGCAAAGCAAGGGGTTGGGCTAGAGGACCTTGGGGGGCCGTATCAAATACCTATTGGTAACAGTTTTGGAAAAAAAAAAGTATACGTCAAACGCCGCTAGGTGCCAGAGACAGGTGTCACGCAGCAGCGACTACAGTTCCTAGCATACATTTGCGCGCTCAATGCTTGTTCTTCAGCCCTTCTTCCAGCAGTGCATGCTGGGTAACATAGTCCTCCCAAGTGGCTAGTTTCCACACAGATGACGATGGGAGGTTGCCGGAAATGTCTCCCTCCCGAGGCATGCTGGGTTGTGTAGTCTGTCCATGCCGCTCACCAACGTAGGGATAGCCGGCGGGCCGAAGGAGCTCTGTGCAAGGCATGCTGGGAAGTGTAGTCCTCTCCCGCTGGAACAGCTCTCAGGCTGCAGTCCTGGGCGACCCTGCTCAGTCTTGCTGGGTGGGCATAAGCATAAGGTGACGCTGGATATAGAATCATAGAATCATAGAGTTGGAAGAGACCACAAGGGCCATCCAGTCCAACCCCCTGCCAAGCAGGAAACACCATCAAAGCATTCCTGACAGATCAGGAAAATGGATCATCTTGGATTTGCGTGATTTTTACAGGAGATCTCCCCGAAAGGGCCAGCACATCACAGATCACATCTGCCTCCGCTGACTGAACTGCAACATTCCTGGGTCTGGTGCTGTGAAGCAAAGCATGGACCCTTCGCAGGCGTGGCTCCTGACTCCACCCGGGCCCTCTTGAGACCAGCAGCAAAATGCTCTTGGCTCCTTCCTTCCTGTGACGGTGTATGCACAGCTGTGCTGCTGCCTGATGCATTAAGGCAACCTTGTGAAGTGAAATACGAAACTGACATTCGAATAATTTCAGTACTAGCTTTAAGAAAGACATGAGACCTAAGACAAATTAAGGATTAGTTAAATTTTGATAGAAGTGTGTACTGGCAACAAGTAATAATAGACGGGAGGTCAGGTTTATAGTTCAAAGACCAAATCTTGCTTTATTGTTCTGTAAATAAATTTGTGTTCATTATTATTTTCATTTGTATTTTTTGCTTTCCTCTGTTTTTCCCTCTCAGTGTTTCAACAAAAAAGCAAATGATTTTTTATTTTTATTTTTTAAAGAAAGAAATACGAAACCGACAGAAATAAATTCTATGATGCTTTCCTTTCCTTTATTAGCTCGGCGAGAGGCTTCTTAACGTGAATACTGTTTGATCTTTCTTGTTTATCCTTCCTTACGACAACACATCATTGGTCATTACCAAGGTTTACCAGAGATTGCTTTTGAGTCCATAGACTTTTCTTAGCTATTGACTTCCTGGGTTTGTTCACTGTGATTGCCTTTTCGCAATACTTGAGGCTCTGTGACTTGGAATCATGGTTTTGCAAAATGCCCATGTCAGGAAAAACTTTATGTCTAGTTTTTACAGTTCAGTCTGTGGAAATGGATATGATCTGGGATTCGACCGAGGTGTTGGAGCTCTCTTCTGTAAAAATCATCTGAAGTCAAACGAGATCCATTTTTTAAACGTCCTGGATTCAACTTTTGCCTCCATTCTGGCAACATTACATTGCAAGTGATAAGCTTAATGGGGAAGGATAGTGTTGCCAAGAGGATGCATTTGCAAAAGTTGGATTTCTCATAACTGCCAGAGCGGCGCCTGCATTGTAAGTCGACCCCCCTGCATTAATTATTAAGTCCCATTCATTGCCCTGGAATTAAAGCCATCTCAACAGGAGGGGCCTTTGGTATGTTTATCCACATGTAAAAAAAATTATTCTGCACCCCAAGACCAGGCCTTGTTAAGAATCTGATTCTGACCCAAATGCAGAAGAAAACTCTGGAAACGAGGGATGCTGAGGCTTCAGCTTATATCCTCTGCCCTAGAGCAGTTCCTCAGTTTTGTGGTGTGAAAAGGGTATTCTGCACATGCCTAGAGGTACTCCTGTCTTGCTTACTACTTTTTGTGTTTCAAGACTTCCATATTTATGATATAACACAACGCTGTATGTACACAGAAAGGGTCTTTGGCACATAATGTGTTGATTGGCTTATAAATCCCAGGACATCTGTGTTGTTTGTTGTTTAGTTGTTTAGTCGTGTCTGACTCTTCGTGACCCCATGGACCAGAGCACGCCAGGCACTCCTGTCTTCCACTGCCTCCCGCAGTTTGGTCAGACTCATGTTGGTAGCTTCGAGAACACTGTCCAACCATCTCGTCCTCTGTCGTCCCCTTCTCCTTGTGCCCTCATCTTTCCCAACATCAGGGTCTTTTCCAGGGAGTCTTCTCTTCTCATGAGGTGGCCAAAGTATTGGAGCCTCAGCTTCAGGATCTGTCCTTCCAGTGAGCACTCAGGGCTGATTTCTTTAAGGATGGATAAGTTTGATCTTTTTGCAGTCCATGGGACTCTCAAGAGTCTCCTCCAGCACCATAATTCAAAAGCATCAATTCTTCGGCGATCAGCCTTCTTTATGGTCCAGCTCTCACTTCCATACATCACTACTGGGAAAACCATAGCTTTAACTATACGGACCTTTGTCGGCAAGGTGATGTCTCTGCTTTTTAAGATGCTGTCTAGGTTTGTCATTGCTTTTCTCCCAAGAAGCAGGCATCTTTTAATTTTGTGACTGCTGTCACCATCTGCAGTGATCATGGAACCCAAGAAAGTAAAATCTCTCACTGCCTCCATTTCTTCCCCTTCTATTTGCCAGGAGGTGATGGGACCAGTGGCCATGATCTTAGTTTTTTTGATGTTGAGCTTCAGACCATATTTTGCGCTCTCCTCTTTCACCCTCATTAAAAGGTTCTTTAATTCCTCCTCACTTTCTGCCATCAAGGTTGTGTCATCAGCATATCTGAGGTTGTTGATATTTCTTCCGGCAATCTTAATTCCGGCTTGGGATTCATCCAGTCCAGCCTTTCGCATGATGAATTCTGCATATAAGTTAAATAAGCAGGGAGACAATATACAGCCTTGTCGTACTCCTTTCCCAATTTTGAACCAATCAGTTGTTCCATATCCAGTTCTAACTGTAGCTTCTTGTCCCACATAGAGATTTCTCAGGAGACAAATGAGGTGATCTGGCACTCCCATTTCTTTAAGAACTTGCCATAGTTAGCTGTGGTCGACACAGTCAAATGCTTTTGTGTAGTCAATGAAGCAGAAGTAGATGTTTTTCTGGAACTCTCTAGCTTTCTCCATAATCCAGCAGCATGTTTGCAATTTGGTCTCTGGTTCCTCTGCCCCTTCAAAATCCAGCTTGCACTTCTGGGAGTTCTCGGTCCACATACTGCTTAAGCCTGCCTTGTAGAATTTTAAGCATAACCTTGCTAGCGTGTGAAATGAGTGCAATTGTGCGGTAGTTGGAGCATTCTTTGGCACTGCCCTTCTTTGGGATTGGGATGTAGACTGATCTTCTCCAATCCTCTGGCCACTGCTGAGATTTCCAAATTTGCTGGCATATTGAGTGTAGCGCCTTAACAGCATCATCTGACATCTGTATTACCATCTTTTTTGTGAAATACAGCAATGAATTATGCAATTATCACTATCTATAGCATATATGATTTTCATCTGACCTCACTGTTTGCAACCCACGCAAAAAAGATAACCACCCCTGTAACCCAGCACACTCCATGCATTTGATGAAGTGTGCTGTAATCCACCAAAGCTTGCACCATAATACATCTTTTTTTTAAAGTGCCTTAAGACTCTTTGTTGTTAATCTTATACATGTCAGCTCAGAAGTAAGTCCCACAAAGTTCATTGTGGCAAACTGCCAGGAAACTGGGCAAAGAGTAGCAGGCTTAGGCATGTTTTATACTTTTACAGTATTTGATATGGTTGTTGTGCAGTGTTAAGAGGTTTTGGGGCAAAGTGCTACCAGTATGCCAAAGACACACATCTTTAAAACAAAATCAAAAATTCTTTCCAGTAGCACCTTAGAGACCAACTGAGTTTGTTCTTGGTATGAGCTTTCGTGTGCATGCACACTTCTTCAGATACAGAAGAAGTGTGCATCACACGAAAGCTCATACCAAGAACAAACTCAGTGCTAAGGTGCTACTGGAAAGAATTTTTGATTTTGTTTTGACTATGGCAGACCAACACGGCTACCCACCTGTAACACACATCTTTACTTCTCCATAACATCTGAGTCAAGAAAGGCTGTGCATGCCCTGGACCACAAGGACCGGATGAGGATAAATAAGCTGGACTTGAACCCTGCAAAGATGGAGGCACTCTTGGTGGGTGGTTCTCATGTCTGGGACCGTTGGTCAGTTGCCTGTCCTGGGCGGCATTGCAGCTTCTAGGTGCATCTCCAGCAGCCTCAGTGGCTAAGAGTGCCTTTTATGGCTGATGTACCAGCAATGATGGCTGTTCTTGGAGGGGGATAGTCAGTCCACAACAATTCATGCACTAGTAACCTTGATTCTAGATTCAAGTAGATAGCCATGTTGGTCTGATGCAGTCAAAATAAATAAAATAATAAATAGATAGATAGTCCAGTAGCACCTTAGAGACCAACTAAGTTTGTTCTGGGTATAAGCTTTCACTTCTTCAGATATACTGAAACAGAAGTCCACCAGACCCTTATATATAGTGGGAGGGTGGGGTGGGGTTTTTCTCATAAGGTTTTTCTCAGTGTATCTGAAGAAGTGAAAGCTTATACCCAGAACAAACTTAGTTGGTCTCTAAGGTGCTACTGGACAATTTTTTTTATTTCATTATTTTATTACTACCTTGAGTTGTTGAATGAGCTCTAGGTGGGACTGCTCTCACACCTGGGCTGGAGGTGGTGCTTGTGCTGGCCCCCGCTGTGGTGACTGCACAGCTGAGTCCAACGCAGTATATTTGCATTACCGGTAATTTTCAAAACCCTTAACAACGGAAAGGAGCAACCAAGCATACTAAGACTCAAATTCTAGACTTTAAGAAAGCCGACTTCAGAAAATTTAGGGAAATGCTGGGTGTGATCCCATGGTCAGTAATACTAAAAGGGAAGGGAGTTCATGATGGATGGGAGTTTGTTAAAAGGGAGATATTAAAAGCACAACTTCAAGCAGTACCAATGAGACGAAAACATGGAAGGTGCCTAAAGAAGCCAGGGTGGCTATCTAAAGAACTTTTAACTGATTTAAGATTTAAAAGGGATATGTACAAAAAATGGAAAAAGGGGGAAGTCACCAGAGAGGAATTCAAACAAATAGCCAGCAAGTGTAGAGACAAAGTCAGAAAAGCTAAAGCACAGAATGAACTCAGGCTTGCTAGAGAGGTTAAAAGCAATAAAAAGGGCTTTTATGGGTATGTCCGTAGCAAAAGGAAGAACAAGGAAACAGTGGGGTCACTTAGAGGAGAAGATGGTGAAATGCGAACAGGAGACAGAGAAAGGGCAGAACTCCTCAATGCCTTCTTTGCCTCAGTCTTCTCCAAAAAAGAAAACAATGCCCAACCTGAAGAATATGGAGCAGATGATTCAGCAGGGGAAACACAGCCCAGAATAAGTAAGGAGGTAATACAAGAATACTTGGCTAGTTTAGATGTATTCAAGTCTCCAGGGCCAGATGAACTACATCCAAGAGTATTAAAAGAACTGGCAGAGGTGATTTCAGAACCACTGGCAGTAATCTTTGAGAATTCCTGGAGAACAGGCGAAGTCCCAGCAGACTGGAGGAGGGCAAATGTTGTCCCTATTTTCAAAAAGGGGGAAAGAGAAGACCCAAACAATTACCGCCCAGTCAGCCTGACATCAATACCAGGAAAGATTCTAGAGCAGATCATTAAGCAAACGGTCTGTGAGCACCTAGAAAGGAACGCTGTGATCACTAAAAGTCAGCATGGGTTTCTGAAAAATAAGTCATGTCAGACCAATCTGATCTCATTTTTTGACAGAATTACAAGCCTGGTAGATGAAGGGAATGCTGTGGATCTTGCCTATCTTGATTTCAGCAAGGCCTTTGACAAGGTGCCCCATGATGTTCTTGTAAAGAAGCTGGTAAAATGTGGGCTGGACAAGGCTACCATTCAGTGGATTTGTAACTGGCTGACTGACCGAACCCAAAGGGTGCTCATCAATGGCTCCTCTTCATCCTGGAGAGAAGTGACTAGTGGGGTGCCACAGGGTTCTGTCTTGGGCCCAGTCTTATTCAACATCTTTATCAATGACTTGGATGATGGGCTTGAGGGCATCCTGATCAAGTTTGCAGATGACACCAAATTGGGAGGGGTGGCTAATACCCCAGAGGACAGGATCACACTTCAAAATGACCTTAACAGATTAGAGAACTGGGCCAAAGCAAACAAGATGAATTTTAACAGGGAGAAATGTAAAGTACTACACTTGGGCAAAAAAAATGAAAGGCACAAATACAGGATGGGTGACACCTGGCTTGAGAGCAGTACATGTGAAAAGGATCTAGGAGTCTTGGTAGACCATAAACTTGACATGAGTCAACAGTGTGATGCAGCAGCTAAAAAAGCCAATGCAATTCTGGGCTGCATCAATAGGAGTATAGCATCTAGATCAAGGGAAGTAATAGTACCACTGTATTCTGCTCTGGTCAGACCTCACCTGGAATACTGTGTCCAGTTCTGGGCACCACAGTTCAAGAAGGATACTGACAAGCTGGAACGTGTCCAGAGGAGGGCAACCAAAATGGTCAAAGGCCTGGAAACGATGCCTTATGAGGAACGGCTTAGGGAGCTGGGTATGTTTAGCCTGGAGAAGAGAAGGTTAAGGGGTGATATGATAGCCATGTTCAAATATATCAAAGGATGTCATATATAGCAGGGGTGGCCAACTTCTAAGAGACTGCGATCTACTCACACAGTTAAAAACTGGCAGTGATCTACCCCCTTTTGGGGGGTTCAGATCACAGTTCTTGAGTTTCTTTAGGGAGGAGGAAAGCGACAGTGAGCTTTTTCTAGGAAGGAAAGCCCTGTTTTTGGTGGTTCAGGTCATTTTAGGGGTGCAGGGCAAAGATGTTGAGTTTTTTTTAGGGGAGACAAAGTTATTTAGCTTCTTTGGGGGAGCCACTGATCTACCAGTGATCTACCACAGATGTCCAGTGATCTACTGGTAGATCACGATCTACCTGTTGGACATGCCTGTTTTAAATGTTTGAAGTAGACATTATTTTATGTTTGGCAGCAAAAGAGTTTCACTGTGGAGCTCTGATGAAGTCAATAGGCAACAAAAGAGATCATGTATTTCCAGGTTGAAAGAACAATGAAGAATGCTAAACAACATTTCAAAAATAAAGAAAATAAATGAGACCCCTGGTGAGACAGCAGCAATTATAGATAGATTGAGAAATATGTAGATAATATGAATTGCAAAGCAAATTATTCATAGAGTAGCTGGGGAAGTCTATCAGGTGCTACGTGACATTTTAAAAAAATGTTTATTTATAATAACCTCAGCCCTAACCCTAACGCTAAGATCAACCCTAACCCTAACCTTAACCCTAACCCTAACCTCAACCCTAACCCTAACCCTAACCTCAACCCTAAACCTAACCCTAACCCTAACCCTAACCCTAACCCACCCTAACCCTAACCTCAACCCTAACCCTAACCCTAACCCTAACCCTAACCCTAACCCTAACCCCAACCCTAACCCTAACCCTCACCCTCACCCTTACCCTATCCCAGGGGTCTGCAACCTTTAAGATGAAAAGAGCCACTTGGACCCGTTTCCAAAGGAAAAAACAACAACTGGGAGCCGCAAAACCATTGCGACATTTAAAACAAATATAACGCTGCATATAT